>JAUZSX010024503.1:0-21239 GCA_034780655.1 Idiosepius hallami
TGTGTGTAACATCTAACTGGCCTGTTGAAGGTTGATCCGCATAAACTCATTGAATACACACATATCCATGTGGCGACTCTCATGGGAATTCAGAAACCACTCTCGTCCCCAGCCACGAGTATATCCCAGTTCAATTGTAAGATAAGATTTTAAATTAGAATTAATTATCGGAGTTCATCATTAATTACTGCTAATTACATCAATTAAAATGGAATTTTTTAAAACGTTATAATTTTTCGCAAGTAATGGGATTTTCTAAATGAAAAATGAAATTTTAAAAGGCAGATTCCGATTTACACATCTACGATTATTTGATATACAATGAAAATTAAATGAAACCTAAGGCAAACAATCTGATGTGATTTTAGAAGTAGAAGCGATTAGATGTTTTGACTTTAACACGCTGTTTTGACTGTAACACGCTAATATAACACCCAATTACTTCACTATATTCTCTTACTAATAAATACTCTTCAGAAAATTTACGATTCAGTTAATTTCTTCTGGCAAGAAGTAAAGAGTGAAATAACTGTTCTTATTGTCGATAAAAGAAAGATACTTGTAAAAATCGATTGTTATAAGCATTAAGTCATTCATATCGTATCATACTATGCTGTGAGTGGTGTAACAATTGGTTTTCTCGAAAGGGGTAGCAGGAGAACCACAAGCAGTTTTATTACTTGCCCTGGTACCGTGCCTGGTATTCTTAAATGATCAACCATCTAATCACTGATTAGGCTCGACGTTGCTTAACTTCGGTGATCTGACAGGAACCGGCGTATCCAATTCGAATTGACCGTACGTTAATTGATAGCATTAGGTAAATATTAACTAGTCATCAATTAACAATTTTTGAGTGTTGATAAAATCTTAATTATACATCATAAAAGTTATGCCTATTATCTAGATAATTTAACCATTCATCTTGATCTCCAGAATTGAAAAGGAATCAAACAATTCTTGTGGTATTTCATAATCGAGACATTTCTCATAAATTCAAGCAATTAATCAAACGAAGTGTAGACATCAATAAAAAAAATGAGAACGGGAATCGGAATTAACTCAATAATAACAAATAGGAAACTAAATTTTAAAAACGTAGATTATTGAAAAAAAATCTACAACTCAGAAAGTGATCTTGTGTTTCAATCAGAAGAACAGTCTCTAACAACTTGCTTAGCTAATTATTAGTCTAGAGTCTTAAAATTTAATATATGGAATATTCGGGCATGTAGAACAAATTTGCGTCGTAAAATAGCAGCAACAGGTCAAACAAGAAGTCTATCCTTACAGGCCAGTAGCGCCCTCTAGGTGGGAGCCAATTGGAAGTGTGTCAATATAACTGCAGTTAACCAAAATAATGTTCGACTTTCAAAAAATTCCATCAGTTTTCTTAGTAACAAAAAACGTTGGAACTACAAAAGAGACTGATCAAAATGAGCTCAAAAGGAGTATGAATGCAAACTTGAGGACTACGTCTTCTATGTGTATAAAGATGAGAATAACTGTCTAAATAATCCAAATAATCATTATCAAGTTTCATCTTAGAAATCCAAACAAACAGTTTGACCTTATGTTATTCAAAGCTGAAAATGAAATCATTACACTTCATTCTACGCTTCATCTAGTTCCCGCCAAAAGTGCACAAAAATAACAAGTTAAATTAATTTGCTGAGAATATCTTTTTGTTACAAACATTCTTGGCTGATGATAAAAGAAGCAATCGATCTTATGAAAGGGTGAAAAAATTGTCTTCGTAATTCACTTGCGATTCAGATGCCAAGTTTTCTTCTCTTTTTATTGCACTTTTTTCTATATTTTTATCTTCTTATTTCTTGAGTTTGATATTCATTAAACCAAGAAAGTATGAACTTTGAAAGCAGTTCTTATATTACTACATATCTAGGTTGGGAACGGCCTATTCTATGGTATTTTGGGGTGGGGGTTTGTTGTTTTTTATTTAGGGAATATGAAGTTATAGCATAATATATAAAATATCACTCCAGGTCCTCCACAAACTAACATTTTAGTTGGTGTTAGGCCTTTAGCTATGAAAATAGTTCATCTGCAAAACCAAGAAATTTAATTGGTTCTGTTTTAGTCATTATAATAGGTAGAACACAAGACGATAATCAGCCCTATATTTTCATCTAAGAAGAAAGGCATTAGTAGATGTAATATCTTTTAATATTTCATCATTAAAATCTCTTCAGTTAAAGAGAAGAGAGAGAGAGAGAGAGAGAACGAAAGACATATATTTTTCAAATACACATTTTTTTCTGATCTCGCAAACACTGCAAAAAACTTCAAAAAACTCAATATACCCTTTCTTTCCATGTTGCTAATATTTCATAAAGTTTACATATTGACAACTAAAGATTTACGAACACTATCATCGATGAACGGATTTGCTAATTTTTACGACCTGATTGAGCTTTGTCACCCAAATCATCAAAACCTTTTTCTAACTTTGCTGACATCAACTGAATCAGATTCATTATCATTTAGAATGTACTAGTGGATATTGATAAGTCGATTTTTTTCTGTATGGACGAGTTCAATGACGCACGAGTTCAATGCTTTCTGAAACATGGCCATGAGAGTTGTTGCTTTCTTAGAGTCGCAGACCTTCAATATCTGCAAAAAAGAAATTAACATTTTAAGTTGTTTACGCTTAAGTTCAATCATCATAAAAATGTCATTTTCAATCCCCTTTGATCTTGGTCGATTTGTTTTACGGCATATCAAAAATTTCATGTCATTTAATACCAAGAACAGTTAACTTTTATTAAATTTACCTTTTTGTCCAAACATTTTGGAATAACGCATTAGGCATTTTTTAGTACTTAGCTGGAGGCAATGTGGTGATAAGTACCTTTTCCATGGACATTAATCCAGTTACGAACGCAATGGAAACGACTGGGATTCAAACTTGTGTATTATGATTCCATTTTTTTACTGATTAGGCATTGTCAAAGTGGACATCGGATTCCTTCGAGATAAATAAAAAATAGAATGAATCCCTTTTAGAACAGCCTTCATATTCATATGTTTTTTACAAATATAAGTTACTATAAACATTTTTCAAAATGTTTTGCGTCGACACATCTTTGTTATTTGCGGCTTAAAATCAATACTATTGACCCATTTGGGCCCTACGACGCAAAGGGATTTAATTTTTGGTTGTTTTCTTGTTTTGTATTTTTTTATAATATTAAAGGTAGGTACTTTTAACGTGTGTGCTCATTAGTATTTAAATATATTCCCCACCCCGGGACAACGACGGTGGAGCATTGGTAAAAGCTCGGCCTATGGAATCGTAATATGCAAGTTTAAATCCCAGTCAAAACTATTACTTTCACTTTAGCAGCCTCAGGCAAATGGGGCTCGTTAACTCGGGAGAGCAGCTCATCTGGGCGAAGGATAACACTGAATGTAAAAAGCCTGGGTAAGAGCACGTAAAAATGGCCTTGCTCCAAACTTGGGTTGGTGCTCACCAAGTAAATATAATATTCTCCACTCCCCCAAAAAATTCATTTTTTATGCTATTTATTTATTTATTTAAAAGATTCTATAAACTTTTATGACATCAAAAGCCAGTATATTAAATGAACACACACACTAGTATATCAAATAAACAAGAAATTGCGTTTAATATCAAACAAGTGTTGACATGCTTTTTAAACGCAACACATAAAAACAATTTTGCGTGTGTGCTGAAGAAAAATTTTCTGGAGATTATATAATCCGAGTCAGACACAGCTTACAAAGCTATTGCCTGAGGGAGAATTTAGCAATAATACAAACCCTTTTTTCCACTTTCACTCGCAGGAAAGTAGGAATCATAAAATCCGGAATACCCCCCAAGGCGAAAATATCGAAGATTTTTGAAGTAATAAAATCTTGACGCACAACGTATACTTGAGATGAAAATCTCATTCCACTCACTAAATTGGAAAGAAACGACATTATCTTCTCTTGAAATAAATAAAAAGGGTTTTATAAGTTTGCGTTGAATTTTGTGACGGTTACAACCAAAACGATTACGAAAATATCTATTAGTTTGTCCGGAAAGTTCTGGGACTACTTTTTAAAATCGACATTCTAAAAGTAATACCTTCTATTTTTTTCGCCAAACTGGATCGAAGGGAACTACAAATTGCTTTATAATAATAGCAGAATTAATTCATTCATGAATTGAAAGTTTCATCTCTCAACTGTGGGTATTAACGATGTAAGGCTCTGAGAAAAAAATAACTCCAGTTATGCACATGCGTCAGAAGCAAAAAAAATGTCATTAAATTCTGCCCTTAGATAAAGTTGGAACCTAGCAACACTCACAGGCCCCTGTTTACGAGACTGATACAGTAGGTTTCAGCATATTCAGAAAATAGATTCGTCGATGTCAGAGTGACGACATGGATGTGATTGACAATATAGCTCTGAGTGGTTCATTCCTGTCAGAAATGCATTGAGGATTCTCGAGCGCAAAAGGTCGCTGATTTTGAGGTTACTCCACCCGTTTTTTAGCTCTTCAATTTTTAAAAATATTTTTTTAAATGTTTTAAAACATTTGGAGAACCGTACCAGGCTGGTCGGCATTTGGTGACATGATCAGTTGAATGCATCGCGCATTTGAACTGAAAGACTTCCCCTACCCCTCTCTCACACTAACCGACCGGTGGGTATGAAAATGTCCTCAAGTAGAGTTACCACCTAGGGTGAGGACTGGGAGTCTCGGTAATCCGAGATTGTGAAAAACTCTATAACTACAGGAAGACTCGGAGCCTGAACGGGTGAATAGGACTCCCTGCTCAACAACAACAACATCAGGCACATGTGTTCTTTCTTAAACTATGGTACACCCAAACTTTGAGATAAATGTATTTTATTGATAACTTTACTCTTAAAATAACTCACAATATTCAGGCAAAGAGAAGCTTTGACAACCCCACAGCACCTAGTGACAATAACTTTCTTAATGAACTGTACTATTTGACAAATCTAACTCTTAAAAAATTCTCTTGTGATTTTTACTATTTCATTGGTTGCTATCTTACAACGCTTTTTAACATTCAAAGCTATTCTACTTCGAAGCTTAGGACAGTGAATAGTAAGTCGGACTTTTCGGATCGCAGTTGTTCAGTTTACGTTCAAATTTAGACTAATAATGTTTGGAAAGATATGTATCCCGGCATTCCCTACAGCTATGCATTAAATAGTGCATACTATGATATTTAAAAAATTACTTGTTGACAAAACAAACGATTACCAAAATTATTCTTATCGGCATCAAATGACCTAAAACAGGTTCTATTGAGTAAAACACAAAACAAATAAACTGCAAAGCTTATCTTCTAGGCTGATATTTCCAGTTTTCAATAAAGTAAACCACCTTCAATCATTTGATTTACCCCATTATTGCCACTCAATTTTAAAGAATAAAATCATGATTTCTTTTTTCCCCATCCGATTTGACTGCCAATGACTAAAATAAAAACCAGACTCTTATTATAGAAATGAATAGAAAAGAATAAAAATAAACAAATAGAGAAAAATAATACAAAAATAAAGTAAAAATAAACGTCGAAGAAGAAGAAAAAAACGAAAGAAAAAAAAGAGGAATCATCATTGGTGACTCTTGTTTTTATCACTAGATATCATCAACATCATCATCATCATCATCTTATCCCTCTCTCTCTTTCCCTCTCTCTATCTTCCCCCTCTCTCTCTCCCACTCTCTTTCCGTTTAAATCTTTCATTCTCTGTTATCATTATTCAAGGTGTCCTTTCGTTTGCCTGAGGTACTGCTCGAACTGAATTAAGTTCCACGCTCCCAAAAGGCTATCATGTTCGACATGAATGTTTCTGGGTTCGATTAATACCCGATGGAAGACAAAAGGCACATGGCCTGTACCGCTGTGATAACAAAACCGAAGATAAGAGTAGAAGTTTTAAAAACTTGAATAAAGAATTTCATTTTTATTTTTTGCTCAGTTCAATTCTTACACAAATCCTTTCTAATGACCAGTCTTTCCTTCTTTCTCTCTCTCTCTCTCTTTATCTTCCTCTCTCTTTTCCTCCCTCTCTTTCTCTCTTTCTTTTTCTCTTTCTCTTTCTCTCTCTCTCTCTCTCTTTATCTTCCTCTCTCTTTTCCTCCCTCTCTTTCTCTCTTTCTTTCTCTCTCTCTTTCTCTCTCTCTCTTTCTCTCTCTCTCTCGCTTTAACTCTCTTTCTTTTTCTTGTTCTGTGTCTGTTCGACATTTTTAAATCATTTTATGCCGATATCAATCATTTTTGATAGACATTTTTTGTCCACACCTTATCTTTTAAGCAACCCTATATGCACTATTTAATCCATGGTCATAAAAATGGTAGGATTCATACCTTTCCCAATAGAATTAGTTTAGTTATGAAGACATATGGAACGACGTGAATTCGAACCTGTGCACTAAGATTCCGAAGTCTGACTGCTTTCCATTGTTCCAAATTCACTTCCCCGTATGTGTGTATGTGCGTGTATTTGTGTGTGTAGGTAAGTCTGTGTGTAAGTTTCTGTGAAGTTATATTTCTTTCTGGCTGTCACTTTTCTTTGAACACGCCATTCTTTTAAATTCTTTTTAATTTTTTTTTCCTTTATGTTTTCCTTGTCTTCACGTATAGAGACCATTTTTCACTGGTAGGGTTTTTGTTTGTTTTTTTGTTCTTTCTTTCTTTTTTTTATTTTGTTTTTTTTTTTTCTAATTCGTTTTTAAGAATCTGCCCTCGGCAAATAACTATTTTCCTGTTTCAAACGGACTGTGACTTCAAGTCTCAACAAACTAATTCCGTACTTTTTATTCAGTTTTTTTTTTCTTCTTTTTTTCTTTACGTCGGGAAATTTTCATGTTACCTCAGTAAATGTTGTTTCTTTGATTATTTAATTTTTTGTTTTTTTCTTTTTCTTTTTGTTTTTGTTTTGGTTTGCTTAAACAATTCAGCGTGAGACCCAACAATTAAGTGAATGTTGTATTCATTCAGTAAATATACAATTCACAAACATCAATGTCAGAATTGGATGGAAACTTAAAGAAAGTCGAATAAATTAGAACATATTGTTATGAGTGTCGTTCCAAAAGTAATGCCAACTATTTTTTAAAGTAAGCTTTAACAAAGACAGAAGAGCTACGAATACGTTAGTGGTGCCATTAAAACGAGGCATCTTTTGAGCTCCAGAATTTATTTTTCTACTTAGTCACCACCGTTATTAATGAACATTTGCCAACGATGAACAAAGTGGTCTATTTTCGCATTTGGAGCACATTTTGTCACACACACAACTCTGTGTCGCTACTCGGAAATCGAAGAACCCATTTCCCAACTCTGGTGGTATCAACTGCATCGGTTTCGTAAACATTCGATAAGTGATAGTAAATGTTAATAGGTTCAATTTTTTGCATGGAAGAATTCAATGATGCATCTCTGCATCTAACGCATGTTCATGGTAAAGGTTGCTTTCTAAGAAAGTAAAACTGTCAAAATTTTCAGTAGAGAGATATTATTCATTTAATTAAATCAAATAAAAAATTTGGAAATTTTCATATGTTTCTATTTCAAACAAATAACTAATCATCAGTACAACTCATCCAACTTGCATATCTATCTATCTATCTATCTATCTATCTATCTATCTATCTATCTATCTATCTATCTATCTATTTATCTATCTATCTGTCTGTCCATCTATCTCCCTTTCTCCCTCTCTCTCTCTCTCTCTCTCTCTCTCTCTCTAGATAGATAGATAGATAGATAGATATTTCAAGTGTTCATTTTAGCTTGATTCATTGCTGACATTGAGAAACATTTCTAGTATTTCATTTTGGTACAGACAATTTCAATTTAAACTGGGGAATTTTAAAAATCATTTCAAATGGGAAAAGCGAGTAAAGAAATGTAATTTATTAATGGTTAGAAAATGTTCATTGTTTTTTTACTTTTTCCTTTCTTTTCGAGTTCACAGCAAATTATTGCATTGGCAGAAACAATGAATATACTGAACCTATAAATCTTTAAATGTTCACTTACTTAAATGGCTTTTTTTGAAAGTTGAGAAAGCTTAAGAAATTTGAATTGAATGTGTTTGTGTGCATTTCTGTTAGTGTGTTTTCTATCTCTCTTTCTCTTATTCTCTCTCTTCCTCCCCCGTTTTTTTTCTCTCTCTAACATGCATACACATACACAAGAAATATACCATATGGAAATATGTTTGGACGTTAATACTTACAAACTATATGACAGATTGGATACAGCTTGTGTTTTTTGGTATATATATATAATCTCCCATATAAAGTATAAAAGTGTATGGGACTACTTTTCACTGCCATCAGGTTTTGATTAGAAAAAAAACACCAGCGCGTAGTGATTTTGAGTATGCGCGTTGGAGAATTTCGAACTATTTCGTATCTTTCTTCTTTTCCAACTTAGCCAAAATGTGTAGCGATATGGGTGTGGAGTGAGTGTCGGTCACTTTCGTCAATGATCGGTGATCCCGATGTTGACGTCACAAAGGCTATAAAACTTTAACGCCGCGTGTAGTCGGTGTGAGGTCCAGAGATGTCTTAATAAAGTGGTTTACCGAAAATGTCTGTCTTCGTGTTGTTGAATATTCTTGGAGGCGGTCGGCATGGCTCAGTGGATAGACAATCGGACCTCGGAACCGTACTACGTTGGTTCGAATCCAAGTTGTTCCGTCTATGTTCACATGTCGACTAATATCGTTGGGAGAGGTATGAAGCCCAATCTTCCCTCCAGCTATGGGTAAAATAGTGCATTATCTCAACAGCGGATGTGGCGGATGATGTCTACAATGACACAACGGCACTGAAGGCTGCAACTGAGGATGGCCTCCAGTCGTCGTGGTTCTCTGTGCCATTGGAACAAAGCCATCATTTGCCAAGGGGTCGTGCGGTGACTGCAGGAGCATCAGTCTCCCCACTTTTAAAGACATCACGCGCAGGCGTCCTCCTGAAAGGGTCCACAAGGACCAAGACGGGAGATAGTCATACTCGACAACGAGTGATCACCGATGATGATGATGATGAATATTCTTGATTCAAGCACAACAACTTTGGTGAACTGCACGAAGATTCGCATTAGGGAGCACTCCTCATAGCAGGAGACGATGGGGAGTAGTGGAACAACCCGACAAGTTAGGTTTTGACCGGTCCAGCAAAGGACTTCTCCACATAGCAACATCGCCATCCGCTGCCCGAAAATGAACGCGCAGAGACCTTGCCGCGTTGCGAGGAAGTTTGTAAGTACTAAAAGCTATTTCCCTGCAATCTTTTTCAAAGTTTGAAAACATACACCATGTCACCAACCAATTCACCACCCGGCTAATGTTCGTCTCCTCCCCCCAAAATATTTTCCTGTCGTGTTACAAATATAGCACCTGCGTGTTTCGGAGTCTCTTAAGAGCATTATTTCAGTTATGACAAAAAATTAATTAGCTTTCTTTTTGGAATTATTAAATTTACATATAAATATTATAATTGTTAATTCATGTATCACGTAGCTTTCGAACGTTCATGTTTCGATTTTTCGTTTTTGTAGATCTGGCTCAGTAGTTATTGCTCTTATCTTCCTCAAGTCAAAAGTCAAAAGATTTAGATATATTATTATGAATTGTTCCGATTCTTATCATTTTAATGTTATTTCTGATGTCTCCTCTAAAGTTAGTTTTTTATCATGCCAATATGCATTATGAGAGCATTGTGGCACGTACATATTTTTAATTTCTCTTTCTGTCAAATCTGTATACATATTTTTTGTATTTGTTTTTTTCCTTTTTTATTTTTTTTACTGGGGCCCGGATGTGTCATGGCGTTTAGAATTAGACTAAACCACGTGAGGGGAGAAAACGAAAAAGAAGACGGAGATCGCCAGAGATAAATTTATTATTAAGGCTATGACAATATGCTTTTATTGAAAAATATTATTGTCAGAGACATTATTATTTTGGGATTTCATTATTCTTTTAATTCTACAGTTATTAGTAATAACTACAGAATTCAAAGAAATAGTAAAATCACAAAGTAGTCAGGTAAAATTAGAGTTCAGACAAGAATATTCTTTGATAAAAGCATATTGTCATCGCCCTACTTATATCACGATTATAACTAGAATTGAATAAAGGTATTTTTTTCTTTAAAGTTTTAGTGTTTTTTTTTACTGTAGACAAATTTTGGCACTTCAGGTCTATGTTTTTCCAAATAATTTTTTCTGCAATTCTCACATGTTGTAACTTTCTTTTTTTCAATTCTCTCCTGCTCCAAATCTCTCCTCCTTCAGATTTTCCTTCTTACAAATGTTCCCTAGCACAAATCTGTCTTACATTAATTCTTACTCAAAATATAACCTCTTCCAATTCTCTCTTTCAACTCTCTTACCCCAAATCTCTTCTCTTACTCCAACTCTTTTTTAAGTTTCCCTTTCTCTAATTCTCTCCTGCTGTAACTCTTCTCTTCCCTATTCCTGCTCTAATTCTCACCATCTCCAAAATTCTTCCCTACTCCAAAATCATCCCTTTGCCTAAATTGTATTTTTTCAAATCGTGACTCTTCCTCTATCAATTTTGCCCTATCTCAGATTTCTTTAACTCCAGACCATCCAACTCCCTCCTACTTCAAACATAGCTGTTACCAATTCACTCTAACAAATTCTCCCACTTAAAATCTTCATCTTTTTCGAAGTTTCTTTTTCCCCCATTTCTTTCCTACTCAAATCCCTCCTTTCAATTCTTTCTACTACTCCATATCCTTCTCCCTACGCCAATTCTCTTCTATGAATGATCCTTTCTTCAAATTTTCCCTTTCTCAAATCTGGTCTACTTCAGATCTCACTTTCTCCGAATCCCTGTACAAAGAGACTCACCGTTTGACTTTTCCTTGATTTTCTCGAACAATCTTTTGTTTTTCTTGCTTGCACCCTTAGTGTATGGTTACCTGTTAGAATATTTCTCACCTCATATACCCACTTTATCAATCAATCAACAGACTTTTTTTTTTGCTTTGTTTTTAGATTTAATTTTATTTAACTTTATTGTTTGTTTAATTATTCAAATTTTCTAAGTATTTTTTTCCTTTGCCGTTTCATCTCTTTGATTTCAGTCCCGATACTAATGAACCTGTTGGCTATTCACCAATTTCCAGTCGACATTGTCAATACGCAAATCCATCTAATGTTTCTATTTAAGCTTCGAACGATATAAAAATGTCGATTGCGGCAACTTGGCTACAATTTACTGGCAAGTGTTTGCGTGTTCATATTTGATCTAATCTAAGAACGAATGTTCGAATAAAACGTTATCTGTCCAACTGCGATTTCACACATTTGTGACACAATACTTTGGTTGAACCAATTAACTAATAACTTCAATTATATTTAATTTTTATTTTTGAGATGAGGCTTCGTAATTTAGGAATTAACTTTATTATTTAGACTTTTATCCTTATCTTAGAAGGTTTTTCGTGTTTCTACACCAGGTTTCGGCCTAGTCTCTCTTAGGCCGTCTTCAGGTGTTTTTTAACCGTAACTGCAGATAGGGATGCTGGGTCTTGTGACTGAATCCTCAGTAATCACTGCCTTTCATAGTTGTTGTCTATCGAAACACGTTTTTGTGACCAAGTAAATAATAAATCCTAATTAATAACTACTTTATTTTTTAATACAAAGCCTCCACTATTTTCAATGCGCCTTTGCCAGTGATAAACGCGGTGGTTCATATTAACGTAAGGAGCGCTTTGTCACTCACATCTCTGTCACCATACTGGAATCGATGAACCCATCCCCTAACAATTATAAAATTAAAAGAAATTAATTATGGGCAATAAAACTCAATGGAACAATAACTTAAACGCATAAAACATTTTTCGTTTTAACATTTTAATTTCGTTACATCCTTTTAATATAATTTCACTCTAATTACATTACAGTTACGTTTCTCTACAGTTTGGATAATCTAGATGTAATTACAGCATCTTAAATTTTTAGATAATTGGTTATAATACTATTTCAGTTGAGCTACACATTTTACTGGAGAATTTATATAAAACTACAGCATCTTAATGCTTAACACAATTTTATTATGGTTACATCCAGTAATGTTCCTTGAATAAAATAAAACTAGAGAATCTTACTTTTAACACAATTAGTTATAATCACATTACAGTTTCATCCTTTAAACAGTTGACTGATCTAAATACAATTAAAGTGTATTTAAACTTACTGTAGTTTACTGACAAAATATTTCTCTTGAGTTTTTTTTCTTAATTCCTAAAAACCTGTTCACATAATGTTTGAACTCTAAACAATGAGCTATGAGAGAGATTGAAGTAACGCCAATAGGTTTTTAAAATATTTGTTTACGTTTCTAGGTTTTGATTTGTATATAATATATTTATTTGGTCCAGAACTAAGCCAAGTTAGGCACAAGATCAGTTTTACATACTCATCATATTCCTAGGCTTTTTTCTAATCAGTGTTGCCCTTTACCTGGATGAGTTATTTTCATTGAGTTGACAGGTTTTTTTTTTAATCATTGATGCTCTTATTCCAGAACGAGTCACTCCTCCTTGGTATCTGCATGAGTCAGCAGAAAGTATTGATTTGTATATTACGTCTCTAAAAGCCGTATTTTACTGTATTTTTTTTTCTTTTTTCAAGCCTTTGGTCCTTGAGGGTCCGTTACATCGGCTCTTACTCACTAAGGCAAAAAAAAGACACACAGATGTTTCGGCCCGAAAATAGTCTTCTAACAGAACGTCTCTGATAAACTAGTTGCTAATTTACTAAGTCAGGGTTCAAAGGTATACTAGAGACTTTTTTTTGTCTTAACTGTGAACCATTTTTTTCCCAAAAACTGAACTTAAAGGTGAAAGCAGAAATTGATATAGCCTTAAAAAAATAATTTTTGTTTGCGCCAGCAATGATTTTCAGAGTTATCAGAAACTAATGGCAGGGAAATCATTTGACAGTGTTAAACACATTTTTGCTAACAACTTCGAAGGACATCCTCGCCATTTCCATGAAGCACGTTCGGTGCTAAAATTGCCCCCCAGACACTCACTGAAACTAAATGTTCAACAATTAGGACTTGAATGGATGGACAAAATATGATGATCTCATCTGAACGGATGGTCTAATAAGAAATAAAAGAAGATCAAATTTAGAATTCTTTGCATGCAGAAAGTGAAAGAGATGAATCTCAGAAAGAGAAGGGGAGAAACAGAGCGAAAGAGAAACAGATAGAGAGAGGAAGAAATCGTAAAAGAGAGGTGAAAATAGAAATTGTTATTTCTATTCAAAACACTTAGCTGTCAAGTCGATAACTCTTCATTATTGATTTCTAATTTCCCATGGATTCAACAGATCAAAATTGCTGACACCTTATTTTGTGCGAATCAGATCTCCAAAGAATTCTTTCCGGTGAAGGTTGATATGTGTCATAATGCTAAATGAAGATCTCGATCCCTCTGCTTTTCTAACTACACCATACATTTAGATTTAAATATTATCATACACCCTTACTCACAATACCACGCTGTGTAGCATGGTCATATCACGTAGGAGACACTGCTAGATCACAAAAGTTACGTTTAGGAATATCAGAAACTATACGAGACCGATCCGCGGTTTGTGGCATGATCAATCAAATGCATTAAGCATCTGAACTGAAAGACCTTCCCTGTCTCAAGCCCTTCTTTACACCAACCGACCATGCGAGCTTAAAAACGTGCTCAAATAGAGTTAATCCTAAGAATTGAACTGTAGAATACTCTGTGATTGCGAAAACTCTTAAACAACAGAAAACACTGATCCAAGGCCGATGTTTGAAGAGTGGTAGGGTGACATAAAATGTCGGAAAATTGATATCCTTCTTACATTATGTATAAACAAATCGATTTCTTTTTGATTGATCTCATTTTTTAGAAAACATTTTTATTCAATAATCAATAAAGACTTGTTCATGAAAAATTATAAAAATTTTATTTTTTCTGCTTGAAACAGAAAAGTGCTATGGTGACTTTTTTACATAATAAAATGCATTAGAATTTTAAAAATGCTCCCTTTTTTTCAATTTTAACCTTTTAAACCCTAAAGGGCTGATATGTCGGCCCTGACGACCTAATGCAAAAAAAGACAGACCAATATTCTGATTAAAATATAAACCTTTTATTGAATGGCACTGAGTGACTAGTTAATAATTTTGTAAAGTCAGGGTCCAAAGGTTTAAGAAATATGTCAAAAATAGTCCTTAATATCAATTTTAATAATCTTTTTCAATTTTTATGTAAAATTTGACGCTATAAAAAAAAGAAAACATTGTTCATCAAAAGTCTATGATTTGTCATTATTTCAAACTTTTTACCACTCCCAAGATTTAAAATGCGGGTAAAAAAATAAATAAATTGCAGACTTTTCTTAGTTTTATTTTTATAAAAAATAATTGAAAATAACTAAAGTCTTCTTTTCTTAGAAAAATAGAGTTTTTTTGATAAAATCAACACCAAAGAGTAATTCTTAATTGCTGTACAGAAAAAAGACTTATGTAGAATTTTAAATTCATTTTGATATTATTTTAATTATTTTTTTTAATCTTTTTTAAAAACAAGGTTTTAAGTAAAAATACCTTACTTTTTAGCATACCCTAAGCACGTAAAATATAATCTATCTTATAAATCTATAAGATTGGAAATTTTTTTTTTCTTAGTATAGATATTCATTTTATCGGCAGAGGACTACAAAACATTTCTAGGTAATTCCGAATTTTTGCTTCGATCTTTCATTTCCTATACTTCAGCTACTCACCTGCTTTCATGCAGAGTCCGTAAAATGATTTTTTTTTCTCTTGGTTCGAACAACTTGAAATCATCTTCGCAGAATCTTTCAAAATCCTTTATAATATTCTGAACTTGCACTAGAAAAAAAAAACATTGACATCTTTGTTCTAAAGAATACTGTGGGTCAAATTCTAATGTGTTTTCGCTTTTAGGAAGTAAGAACCCTTTAACCAATAAACGTTGAATATAGTTTTTGCTTTGAGCAATTTTATACTTCATACTTGTAAAGTCAATTTTCTTTCTCTCAAGGCACTTAAAACTCGTTGCATTGCCATATTTTACAATTAGCGAATTTGCATCGGCTGACTTGAAGTTTGGTTATTTTCGTTTTTTTTCTTATTTATTGTTTGGGGCAAATGAAGGGAGGGTTACATTTTTATAACTTGATGATTAGTGTAACACGCTTAAAGTGCTTTACTTTACAAGAATACTATGATAACAGAATTAATGGTTGCCGTAAATGATTGCTTATATCCAGGAACCACTTTTAAATTTAATTTCTTTTTTTAGTTGCCCACTCTTGTAGATGTAGATTTTTCTCCATTGCAACAGAAAATACAACACTGTAGTGCGAGCTAGTTTTATTTTCTCATATTTTTTTTAAATATTCCTATATTCTTTAGAGTCAGCAATCGACAGTGTGATATCAACTCTTTATAGATGTACAATAAAAGTTAATATATTGTTAAATTGTACGAAGGACATTAAAAAAGTTGTTGAAGTAGAATATGGCGCCATCATTCCTGGTAAGAGTGGGGCAAGATAAGTCCAATCAAAGTCCAATAATATAGGTAAATAAATAAATCAAATACTAAATTGAAGGCAGCCAACGGATGAATAATGGTGGAAGCATTTTGGGATCAATACCTTTCCAAAGGGTTTATAGCAAATTTAAAGCAGCAATTTTGATTTTAGCTTGTGTCTTTAGATATAAAATCTAAATCTGTAATCAACGTACCCTAAATCATGCCCAAGTTATTTTTGTTAGATCATCTGCTTATTTGGTTTTTTTTGTCGTTTTTTTTGTTTTTGTTTTGTTTTTGTTTTATATTCATTTATTTGTTTTTATGCTCTTTTTTAAATAATTATTCTGTTTTTTGCTTGCTTGTTTGTTTGTTTGTTTGTTTATTTTCGTTTTGCCTTTTTTAGGGGGCTCATAGTTGGGGGTTAAAAATGTTTCATATTTCCTCAATAGAAAAGATGCGCCTTCATTAGCACTATTGTCTTCTGAAAGTTGAATCCTAAAATATCATATAAATGAATGTATTGAAAATGGATACCCCACTGATAGAAAAGAATAACGTTAGTGATCCAACGCACATTCTATCTCCATATTTCTTAACAAGAGAATTACAATTTTTTGCAAAGAAAATTTAATTGTAATAATGTAAGAGCGCAAAGCTTTTACAAGTAATATTCCTGCATCAAAACTCTTGAGGCAGTGGATACACTGTTAGGGTTTAAAAGACACGAGTTCTAATCCTATTCGTTCTGTAATGTTCAGTTTTAACACCCTTAGGACGTTGTTATAATGGACTGCATGTCGCTCCCGACAATGATTGGCAAGTCTAGAGAGACTCAGCCAACATATATGTACGCATATATTAAATCTATTCCATATCCATATAATAAAAAAAAACTATACAATGCTTCTTGATATAATCTCTTGGTTAGTTGTGCAGTTTGGGTGTTTGAGATAAGAGAAAGAGAAAATAATAAATTAATTATATGAATATTATATGATTATATATGTTATAATGGAACTACTTATCACCCCAACAATGATTTGCCAGTCTAGATAGACACAGCCAACAGGAAAATATAAAGACCCCAAAAGATTGAACCACGAAAAACCACAAACTCAATGGAAGTTTGAAGTGTCTTCTGTATAGGGGCAAATCTGCTAACAAGTTGTGGAGATAACACTATATAAACGAATAAAAGCATGAATAACTCGTAGACTATAACTAAAAGTCTTCTTATATATTTAAAGAATCAAATTCATTGTTTTAAATTTCGAAATGTTAATTGCCCTCTGTTTATGGAAGCTCCATAATATTGTTACCATTTCTTATATTATATTATATTTACTTGGTGAGCAGCACCAACCAAGTTTGGCACAAGGCCATTTTTAAGTTGAATGCAATGATTTTGATTGGGATTTGAACTCGCTTACTACGAATCAAGAGCCCGAGCTTTTACCAATGCTCCAACTTCGTTACCATTTCTAATATGATATTTTCTCAGATATTGTTTGGTTTAGTTTTTGAACAGTACATCAATATTTACAGTTATTTGAGGTCAAAAACAACCATTGTAAGTAGGTTGGGACATAGCAGTAGTTACACATAGAAACCCACAGCTAAGAGGATTTCAAAGCTTATATACCTTTTCTAAGAGTATTAGACCCAAAGGGAGGTAATGGATTGTTGGGTATTTAATCCAACGTATCAGTTTTCAAATATAAAGATACGTTGCAAAAATTCCAAGTTTGCATTGTTTGTATTTTTATTATGGGGACTGCTTTGACAACACAAAATAATATTAGAGAGCAGATTAAATGCCGACTATGAACAGAAAACTTGAAGAAGGCTGACGGATGAATAATCCGATACAGAGAGAATTTAACAAAGATAAGGACAATAATTAGCCAATTAACATACAAATTTTCTATCTCCTTCTCAAGAATCCTGAAAAACAGTTTGCGTTGTTGTTGGAATTTGTTGGAGCTGTTGAGCTAAATCTTAGATTTAGATTGTGAATATTTTTAAACCTTAAAAAGAAAAATTTACAAATAACGAAAAATAGAATTAAAAGAAAACACATTTAAAAATATCAAATTAAACAGCTATAGTTTATTTGTGTTTTAAACGTCTTGTCTGTTGATAAAATCGAACATACAAACTTTAACAAGAAGCCCGACTTGAAAAAAAGGGAAACATTTCTCATCTTTTCTTGCTTGGTGCTCCGGGGAGAAGGCGAATTAAGAACAAAATGATTTGATCATAGTAAAAAAGAAATCTTGTAAGATCTCGTTCATGATCACGGTTTTAAGCTATAGGGAGATAAAGAAGCCACTCTTCACGCTTTCTCCTCAAGTCTACAAGGGACGTTCCAAAAGTAATGCTTCCATTTTATTTTATTCTGCCCGAATGGGTCAGAGGGGATTTCAAATAGCATTTGTCTGATGACTGATCCAATGCATTCAGACCTAAAAGTTTCATATCTCTGCTGCAGATATTGATGGTGTGAATCCCAATAAAAGCCTCATCTTTCAAGGTTATGTGCCAAAAGCAGCGGGACATCATTGAATTTCTCGAAACAGAAAAACTTGAGCCAATCAACATTCACAGGTGCTTATTGAACGTAGTTGATGTCGGCACTGTTTTTGATTTGAGATTGGAGACAGAGATGTGAGTGACAAGCGCTCTTAGGGTGCAAAAACAAACCGCTTTGTTCATTGCTAACCTAGCAAAGGCGCATTGAGATTGTTTGTGACTATTTAGAAAAATAAATTTATTTGCACAAAAGGTCGCCTTTATAAATGATACCACTTCTTCAACTTTTTAAGTTAAAATAAAAGAGACATTACTTTTGGAAGATCTCTAGTAATAATATGCTTTGATGAAACTTTATTTTTTTTTTATCTAACTTAGTTTTATATTTTTTTACTTTAATTAAATAATTAATTTATTAACTTGCTTAAAGAATGTGTTCGGAATCTAATAAAACTATCGTTAACTATTTAAATGAAAATAAAATTAGAAAAATACCTGAAATTTACTCCAAAATAGATTATTTCTGATTAAAGTCACGATCCTTTATATATTTATAGAAAAATGCTGATACGTGACAAAACACTGGACTAAAATATCAAGTTTTTAAAATGGTGACATCAAGTCATAAAAAAATGTCTCTTCTTCTCTTCTACATTTAAACAATTTTTCTACAATTTTAATTAAAAGAAAAAAGTGATTTACTTAGTTTTTTTACTGAGTTGTGAAAAGTTATTTTCACAAAACAAGAAAAAATAAATATATCTTGTTTATTCTAGTAGTAAACCATTAATTTTATCATGATGTTCTCATTCTGAATATCTGAATGTGAATTTCGTCTATTTTCTTAGACGTACATTAATGTATGAGTTTGGATAATAAATTTGGGTGAGAGGTTTGAAGTTAAGGTTCGCATTTTAGAAAAAATCTAAGCAAGAAAGAATTTATTGGAATTAACAAATATAGAGTTTAAAATGATCATAAAAACATATAAACGCAAGCCCTGAGTAAAGCCAGGTAATACTGCAAGTTAATGATATTTTGGCCTTCATCATTTGCTAATTGGTAATTTTGCTAATTACGTATGGTCGTTTTCGCTAGTCATTGTTTTTTACTTTAGGTTCCAAAGATTTAATGCCAATTGAACAATAACACCCAGAAAAACAAGATTTAATTCGAGCGCTCCCGACAATGAAGAATATTAAATTTATTTGTTAGCAAGTCCAACGCAGCTTATCTTTGAAATTATTATTATCGGAAAATACGATTATGATCCTTATCTCTTCATGTAACGTAGAAGGAACTCAGACCATTATCGGCTACATTACTATTGATTTCCGGTCATGCGTAATATGTCTCTAAAGTTAACAAAAATGGCACCCGTCGGTAATTGTGCATCTCCATTCGTAAACTACTTGGCTAACAGTCCTTTTGACAAAGTAAGTTTTTACTTTTTTTATTAGTATTTTTGTTTTTTAATTTCTTTTACTTTTTCTCTATTTTAAAGAATTGCAAGAAAAAGGAAAATAAGCTTTTTTGTAACGTTATTTCACCTAAATTTTCATTAGCTTCGAACTCTAGTGCTAGTAGTACTTGGTATCAGATTTTTATTTTTTTATAGGGAAAAAAATGGTATCAACCTTTTTGTTAGATTTTTAGAATCTAATGTTTATTTTTATGGTTTCTATTTTAAAATCTAAGAGCGCATTTCAAGTCTTAGTATTTTTTTAAATGTTTTTAATTGAAAGAATTTGTTTTAATCAATTGCTTATTCTTACCTGCATCATCGTTTGCGTATTGAACAGTAATTTTTATATTATTTAATCTATTTAAAAACAAAACCCTAAAATTATAATCATTTTAGTTTTTTAGTCCATTTGGAAATATTTTCCTAACAGAATAAAAAAATATCAATAAATGATATTAGAAACTTTAACCCCAAAACACTTTAAAATTTAATTTCAAAAGATTTATATTATTTTAATTTCTATTTTAAATTTCATTTTCTTATTTCAATTTAAAAAGTGAGTTGTATTTTTCACTATATTTCAGTTATTAAGTGTCAACTGATTATTTTAATACCGTCTCATTTATTATTAATCAGAAA
Source organism: Idiosepius hallami (assembly GCA_034780655.1). Classification (NCBI taxonomy): domain Eukaryota; kingdom Metazoa; phylum Mollusca; class Cephalopoda; family Idiosepiidae; genus Idiosepius; species Idiosepius hallami. The sequence goes on from JAUZSX010024503.1 coordinate 20,261, forward strand.
AAAGAAATTGGTTCAACTTTAGTTCAACTTAATGCTTGTTAAGCTTTTGCTCGTCATCCAGGCTTCATTTTGCTATACTTTAATTCCTCAAAAAATTTTTGTATCCTTCAATTTTTTTCCATGTATCTTTATTATTCTATATTAAAACCTTTAGCCTTTCAGTTTGTAAATGCTTTTCCCATGTTTAAAAAAATTCAACTTATTTTGTTTAACTCCTCCTCTTATCAGGTCCATCGCCGTGCTATGGGCTAGGCAGGCCCGGTAGCGGGTGGTAGCCGTCATTTTTCCTACCCCTCCTGGTTTAAAACAACTGCTGCCTCGTGAATTATAAATCAATGTATGGTACTTTTTACATATTTCGAAAGAGGAATGATCAAAAATAAATTACATGTAAAAATTTTTATTAAAAAAAATTTTTTTCAATAAAAAACTTTTGAAAATGTTTGCACAAGCGCGAAAAACCTATTGTTTTTATACGTACGTTGAATGATTGCGTTTTTTCATGCTTTTTTTAAAAATCTGTCAATAATCGATTTATTGTTCGATTTTTATAATTTTTTTTGTGATGTATTTGAAATAATTTTGTTGATTTTATTCTAGCTACCTTTTTTCGTTCTTCTCTTTATTTTATTTTTTGACCGACCCCCCCCTCATTTAAAAATTCTTGGAAAAATCAAAATCGCCAACTTCCACGGTCCCCACTATTCCAAATATAAAGAACATACTCTGAATAATATTTTTACATTTAAACTATTCTCGAAAATGAAATTTTGTTCTTTTAGCAAGCGATAGAGTTTACATTTTAAAAAATCATATATTAACTTTTTTTTTAGAATAAACAAAACCATATTATTATTTTCGCTCGTTCTAATTTGAAGGCTGTTAAATATGACATCATATTTTAAAATATTTAATATTCAACTAATTCCTCGTTTATTTCAAATTGATTTATTAAAAAAAATATTGAGCTTCCACAATC
>JAUZSX010024613.1:0-21233 GCA_034780655.1 Idiosepius hallami
CTAAGTGATAAGGTTGCTTAAATTTATAGTTAGAGTGCTCAATATCAGTGATAGAGCGTGTATATTAAGTGTAGACAGGGAGTCAACAGGAGTCAGCAACTGCCAGTTTCTTGCTTATGCATTTGTCAGGCCAAAATATTCTTCTATTTAATACTTTATGATTGAAGTAGTCTGTAAGAAGTTTACTATTATTATTATTATCCTCATTAACTTTAGTTTTATAATATTTATTATAATTCTCTTTGTCATATTGTTAGTTTGTACAACCATGATGCCCTTTGACCCCTCTAAATAAAAATAGAATATTCTATCTTCTAAAGAGCCAATTGTTTCAGGATTGTCTCAAGAAATTTGGTGTCACTTAATAAAAGTTTATTTTTGTATAATCTTTAGTTTAAAAGATCATAATATTCAATTGTTTTAAATATCAACTTTTCTACAAAATTCAGGAGTAAAAAATAAACCAAAAACATTCAGATATTTATTTTCAATTTTCTTTTCATTGAAACAATTTAAATGGCAAGCACATAAATGAGTTATACCCTCTACTGCATGTCCATGACATTTTTAGCAGGTCAATCAGGTTATTATAATCATTAATAAGTACTTAAAAGGGCATAGAATAAATAAGATTATCAAACAATATAAATATCGTCATTGCAGCTCCTTCTACTTACTGCATGTGTGTGTGTTCGCGTAAACAACTACGTGCATTTAAAATGGATACATCATAGAGACTGGAATGTAATTATACAAAAAACATTTCTTCATTATAATATCATTTAATTCAAGGTTTAATATTAGTCACAATTGAACATTATTATGCAGTGAAAATTTTAGATCACCCTCCAGGTTCTAACTACATATTAAGTTATTAACTTATTGATTCAACCCTTCTCTCTCTTTGTCAATCACATACAACCACACACACAGATATTTACTTTTAGTTCAAAGGATTGCAGTGTAATATAATTAGCTTTAGTACAGAATCTGACCAAACCCTGAAAATCAATAATCCCAGAATTTTAGCACGATAATGCTTATTCTAACTAGGATACAAGTAGCAGAAGGAATATGAACCTATTAAGAAAAAGATTTCCAAAAAGAAAAGAAAAAAAACTTGTAGATATTGACATTTATTAGAAATTGATGTCAGTTAAGATAAAACGAATAAGAGACTTCAATAAGAACCGATATCTAAAGTAGCTCACTAAAAGCAAAATCAATCAAGAATTTTACATATATATAAATATATATTAGTCTGTGTAGTAAGATTACTTAAATTTATAGTTAGAGTGCTCAATATCAGTGATAGAGTGTGTATATTAGTTAAGCGGAGACACAGAGTCACCGAAGGCCTTTGACTCCGTGTCTACATTTAACTAGAATGGAATTTATATTTATGAAATATATATATATATATATATATATATACACAAAATTTTTTGCAATCTTTATCCAGTCTTGTTTTGTCGTCTATGGCTTGTCAGTACAGCTCTGCAAACCACAAGTCTTCTTTAAGCCAGGATCGAAACTGGACTGAAGTGGTGTCAATCTGAGTTTGTAATTATCACACTAACTGATGATGTATCAAATTGTAATTCTTTTTGCTCTAATTCATTGGGGATTGCTCAACTGACATCCTGGTGAAGAGGAGAAAGGACTTTGGTTCATATAAATAAATTTAAATATATGTATATATATATATATAGTTGATCAGAGTAATCAACAACTGTCAGTGACTGAGTTTGTTGCTTGTGCAATCATCAGATGAAAAAGTGATTTTGGTCCCCTGACATTATGCTTATGCTGATCAACTACACATGTTCTACCACTGATATTGAGCAATATACTTATATATATGCCAAACAATTCTAATAGATGATTATGTTCATATATGAGAGAGACAGAGAAAGGGGATATTTAAAATGGAACATAAAACAAATTCTTACTAAATTATTCACTTTTGCAGCACTATTGTTAAAGATATGATACTTTTGCAATGAAGGATCATTTTTTTTACTTCAATCCATTGGGTTTAATGGTGTAAGGAAGCTGTAAAAACCCATAGATATAATTATCAGAAAGAAATATCTAAGATTCTTTTTCTTTCTTTTTTTAAACGTTTTTGCTAATAGATCCATGTCCAAGCTAAAAGAAGCATTATGATGCTCAAATTCTGGAATATGATTATTGGAATGTTTTAGGAGATAAGCATCAAAGACCATCATTCTGTGTGACTGTAATATTCAACCCAGAAAGAATGTAACATCTTTATAAATTGCAGATAGCCATCATCCACATACACAATCCAAATATTTATTCTAAAAATGCGAAAATTATTGTTTTAATAGAAAAAAAATTCAATTATCAGTTCTTTAAATATATATATAGTAGTAGATAGAAAAAAAAAGAAATTATTTAATTTTATAAATTAAAAACCATTTTTGAACCACTTTATTGCATATACTCTGTTGTAAATAAAAAGTAAAATTATCAAATTTCATAGAATAAAAAAACATTTTTTAAATCACTTCAGTGAATATATGCTGTTATAGATAAAAAGGATAATTATTGAATTTGATAGATTAAAAATCATTTTTATAAAATTAGTTCTGTAAATATACACTGCTATAGATATAAGTAGAATTGAGGCAATATTTGTATAGTTCTGCTTCATTGAATTATTGTAATTAGTCTCGTGCTGATCCTTCTTCCCAAAACGCTGACAAAATCCATTAAGATATTGGCTGACTCTGTTTTCAGGATACTTCAAAAGGCAATATTTATTAATTGAAATAATCGTTTACTTTTTAAATTCCTAATGTTTGGAAAAGGGTTTTGCATCAAAGTACCAAAAATATCATGCAAAGACAATTTAAAGAAAACACAAAACAAAAAAGATAGGAATAATAATTTTGGTTGTGAAAAAAGAACTGTGTTAATATTTCAAGGTTAGATTTATTGTCATCTGATCAATAATACTTAGGAATCAAGGGAATGCGCTACTCTTGTGGAATTTCTTCAGGAATTCCAAATATGGATCAGGGCAATTCTTTTGAATTATGGGATTGTATCGTCTGTGATACAAAAAAATCCTCCCTTTCTTTTCTGCTAAATAGACTCCCCAGTGAAGCCACAAAGCTTGTGCCATGAATGACTAAAAGATTAACCTATTTAGTATCAAGTTAGTATCTATCTATCCTTTTATGTGTATATTATGAATAAGTATCGGTTGGGAGAGAAATAAATAGATTTGATTTGACTCAATGGAATAGAAAAAAAGATAAAGAAAATAACTGAAAAGTCGAAGTCATCAAATTTCATCTAGAATTATTTTTTGTATCTAAATATATGATATATATTTAGTAGAGCACCAAATCAAAGTAAGATATGAAATATATATATATATATATATATATATATATTTGTTTGTGTGTATGCATGTATATATATGTTTGTTTGTGTGTATGCATGTATATATATGTTTGTTTGTATGTATGCATGTATATATATGTTTGTGTGTGTGTATAAATATATATATATATTTGTGTGTATGCATGTATATGTTTGTGTGTGTTTGTATATATATATTTGTGTGTATGCATGTATATGTTTGTGTGTTTGTATATATATATATATATATATATATATTTGTGTGTATGCATGTATATATATATATATATATATAATAACAATAAGATAAAAACAGCTGTCTGGCACTATGTTATATGTTGTGCAAGATTTTGCATTTAATCGTTGTGATTAATATTAAGTTGCTAGGTAAGAGATGTATTTGCCTCACAAAAATATTAATACATTTATATATATACATATATATATATATGTGTGTGCGTAGATATATAATGTTGGTAGCTTTGTTTTTAGATTTATTATTATTTTTCAAATGATTATATGCTTGTGAGGGGGGAATGTAATTTAGTTTCATGCTTCTATTTCTTTTTCCCTCTCTTAAAAAAAAATCTCCTGATTTTATTGTTCTTTTTAGAACAGTATTTTGATCAGTAATTTCCGATTTTCCTCTGTTGATGTGGTGTAAGCTCCCTGGCATACAACGAGCTAAAAGTTGAATTGACTGCTATGTTGTCTTTTGTCTGTTTTCACAAAGAACTTCTTGTTTATTTCCATTTAGATTATTCAATTGTATACAAAAAAAAAAACAACTACTCTCTACATCAGTGCAAAGCTATAAGTTTTCATAAAAGTAAAACAGATAAACGATCACATCTAATATTTTTACACAACATATATACATTTCACAAAATAAAACTAGTATGATTCTTTTTAACAAAAGAGTTTACTTATTTTCAAATATTGAGTCATATATTATATTGACTGAGTGAGCACCAACCCAGGTTTGGCACAAGGCCATTTTTACGTGCTCTTACCCAGGCTTTTAGTATTCGGTGTTACTCTTCACTTAGATGAGCTGCTCTCCTGAGTTAACAAGTCTCATCTGCCCGAGGCAGCTAAAGGTGAATGCAATGGTTTTGACTGGGATTTGAACTAGTGTAATAAGATTCCAGAGCCCGAACTTTTACCAATGCTCCATCTTTGCTACCCATATTGAGTCATATATAAAATGCCTAGTTTTTGCTAAAATCAATTAATCAACAAAAGGTTTTGATTCAATATTCTGAAGACTTTTTTTCTTCTTCTTTTTGGCAGCAAGGGTTAAGCAGTGATAAAAGCTTGGACTCTAGAATTGTATTACGTGAATTTAAATCCTAGTCAAAACCATTACATTCACTTTCAGCACTATTGGGCAGATAGGGCTCATTACCTCCATAGAGTAACTCATTTAGGTGTTAGGATAACATTGATTCCACAAACCCAGGTGGATGAGATTTGTCAAAACATGTAGAGTAACTCATCTAGGTGAAGGGTGACACTGATAATAAAGAGCCCAAGCATATAATGAGCACATAAAAATAGCCTTGTGGCACACGATTATTTTTATGTGCCCCACCAGGTAAATATATATTCTGTTTGTGCTTTTGGCATTCCTCTATATTTGCACCCTTGGATGTTGATATGTATAATATATGTATATGTAGTGGTATTTTGGCACCTGAGAGTGTGGATATAGAGAATTATCATGTTTTCTTCTTAAGATTCATTATTTTAGCTTTTCATAAGAGTGGAAAAAAATCTAGACAAGCAAAAATGTTAATGAAGCAATAAAATTAGTCAAACAAATCCTCCAACTCGAGCAATATCTAACAATAATCAAATTGTTTATATGTTAGGATTAAAGAAAATTTAGAAAAAAAAAATCTGCCAAATCTAAAATGGAAGTTTTTGTTTAATTTTTATTCTTCATTTAAATATTAAAAAAAGATTGTTTAGAATTTCTTTTTTCTTGTGTTTCTGATAAGTGTTAAAAAAAAAAAATAAATAAATATAAGTCTTGTAATGATAAAAAGTAAATATTTATCTTTAGAAAATTATCAAACATTTATCATTATTAAAAAGAAAATTAAAATTTTAGTAATCTATTTTAAGTTTTTTCCTAGCTAAATTCTAATTAAGTTTGGTTGGTGGTTTGTTCTTTAGTAATTCTATCTCACTGTATCTATTTCACTGTATCCACAAGATGTTTATGATGAACAATAGATATTATTGTCTATAAATAGATTAAAAAAAAAAAAGATAATATTAGGCCGCGAGGGTAGAGCGTAGGTAAAAGCTTGGACTCTGTAATTGTAGTATGCGAGTTCAAATCGCGGTCAAAAGCATAACATTCACCTTTAGCTGCCTCAGGCAGATGGGACTCATTAACTTGGAAAAGCAACTCAACCAAGTGAAGGGCAACACTGAATGCAAAAAGCCCAGGTAAAAAGCACATAAAAATGGCCTTGGGTCGGTGCTCTACCAAGTAAATATCATATATAAATGAGTGTTATGGGTGATACTATTAAGTGTCTTTTTCATATGAAAAGGATTCTATTTTTATTCTCTAAAATAGAAAATGATGTTTTTAAATACCTGAATCTTGTTTGATGTCTCCAGAACCATCTTCACTCCACCCATCATCAGTGTCAGTCTCACCGTCAGCAAACATGAAATTCCTCTGTTCATTTTCTTCGGCTACAATTTCCTAAAAATAGAATTGTTTTACAAAAAGAATTAATTGTTATCTATTTATGTTTTTTTTTTCAATTTAAAAAAAATAAATAGATACAACACTTATTATTTTGGCCAGGTAATTTTTAAACTTTGGTGAAAAAACAATTTTGTAGATGAGGACAACAGTTCACAAAAATGGATACACAAAATGATTTACATTCGAAATTAAGGAAAATGTTAATTAATGTTCCTGTTTAAGCTCACCATATTATTACAACCACATAATTGATATATAGTACAATAAGTCTTAAATATTGATTATATAATTCTTTGGTGTATTCAATTCATTATTCTTTTTAGTGTAATTCATTATTCTTTTTAGTGTAATTCATTATTTTTTGGTATATTTAATTCCTTTTCAAATGGTTATAAGTATATAAGTATGCATTATTGAAAATTGGATTTGATGAATATACCCAAAATAATAGGAAACAATTTGATGCATCATGCAGCACCCAGGTTTCATTTGGTGCACCTCTATATTTATTTGTGGATTGGAAATTAGGCAATGAATCATCAGAATAGTTGGAATGAAAATATTGGCATGGAAAAAAGCTAATCTTTACTCATTGCCTTTAAATACATTATAAAGAAAGAAGACGCAGTTGAAGAAGTAATTCAGATATTGTTGCAGATCTAGCAAAGTTATCTAAATTGGTTTGGAAAAAGATTAGTTATTCCCAATACATTTCATGATGATCATATTAGTATTAATAATAATGATAATAATAATAATAAATTTGTTTTTCTTTTCTACTCGATAAATTGAAGCAGACAGTTTATTAACTTTTTTTTTGCAAAACATGAATCCTGAGATAGCATTGGTAAGGAATATTAATGATCCTTTCATAATTTATCTATCCTAGCTTTAAAAGAATTTATTGATGAAGAATTTGGCACTGCTGTTATAATTTATTCTAAGAACTAACCAATCAGTAAGTTAGTTTCACAAAAAAAAAAAAAATTAATCTTGTCATTAGATAAAATTTTAGTTATATTTAATAGATTATCTTCATATATTTTGAAGAAGTAGCCATATCTTTATTTATTTTATAGTGAATTATTTTCAAACAAAGAAAAAAAGTAATAAGAAAAGTAATTCTTTTTTCAGTGGGTAGCTAATTAGGAGTCAGTAATGCCAAGTTTTTCAAAAAGGTCTATACAAGAATATTATAAAAATAAATTCATTGAAAATTTTCAATTGAGATTTAAAACACAATGAATTCAGCAACAGCATAAAAAATTATTTCTGTGAAAAATTTTTCATCATTTATAGAAAACATTTTGTTTTAGATAATATTTATAAGTGAAAATTGTTTTTTTTTAGATTTAAGATAGAAAAAGATGATTACATTTTCAAAATATTTGTACATGGTTAAAATTAAATAATAACCTTTTTTTCAAAGAGCAATTTTGGTGGAAGTTAAAAGCATTTATTTTTATTTTGTTTTTAAAAATAGAAAAATATTTTATGTTGTTTATAGGTTGAGTTCAAATAGGTAATGAATCCAGCTGTCACAATTGTCTTTTTAAAATATGCTTTATATTCTCTTAATATGATGGAAATATTCTTCAAGCATTGCGTAACAATATGCTTTTTTTCACGGAATATTCTTTTGAGCACATGCTCAAAAATATTCTTTTAACAAAAAGCATCTTTTTAAAGAATATTCATTTTTTTTTTAAGAATATAATTTATGTTCATAGCATATTATTTAAAAAAAAAAAAAAGAATATGATTTTTGTTAGAAGAACCTGGAGGACCTTTTTTGGGCTTTTGTAATCAGTTTTGCCCTTCACAAAGATGAAATATTCTCCAGAATTAACGAGCTTCATCTGGCCAAGGCAGCTAAAGGTAGATAGAATTGTTTTGACTGGGATTTGAACTTGCGTAATACGATTCCATAGTCCAATCTTTAACTAATTTATTTATTCACTTGCTGCCTAAATTAATTTTTTTTTTTCAATTAGATTGAAAGAAAATAAAAGTCTCTTATAACCTCTGATAATTGCTGGAAAGCGAATGTCTATGAAATTCAGTACAAAATGTATTTAAATGTACTTACCTGATAGATGATTTCGGATTTGGTGGGGAGTTTTACACCAAGAGTTGACCGTTTCTGTTTCTGAATCTTGCCGGATTTATCACCTTGGAATGGCCTTCTTCGAGATTTCCCTATTCGTGGATTACGATTTAATTCCAATTCTGTGGCCCTGTCTGTACGAGTATTTAACCAAAAAGCTGCTTCACAAGCCGGACGCATCAACTGCTTCTGCTCACAAACAGATGCTTGGGACGGCTTAGCTGTTTTTGATCGACATTTCTTACAGTGAATAAAAGATATAGAAATTGCCGCAGTCACTGGTATGGACACTGTCACTGCGACAAGAACAATTACAATGAGTAAATGGAGATGAATTTTACTGCCGGATTTTAAGTGTACAGCATTTGTTGCTTCTATAGTCTCATTGCTGACTGTTAGAATGAGAAAGATTGTGGTTGTTGCTGATAAAATGGGAGTACCACTGTCTTTGACCACAAATTGCAAATCATACGACATGGCATCTTGTTGGGTAACAACACGAGTGAAAGATAAAAGGCCCGAGTAATGATTGACAGCAAATAGTTGTTTATCATTGCCTCCGATTATTGTATACTTCAGAAAAGCATTTTCACGGCTGTCTCTATCCGATGCTTTCAGAGTAGTGATATTTTGGGGGTGTTGGGGATGATATCGAACTTCCATTGTGTAAGGATTAACGCTAGGGAAAGTGAAGTAGGGAACGTTATCGTTTTCATCTTTCACATCAACAATAACATTTACGGTGCTATTAAGAGGAGGCACGCCGTTATCTTTGACTAAAACCTGGAAGTGGTAGTTGTCTTGAAACTCATGGTCCAATGACATCACCGTTGTGATCATTCCACTGTCAGATATTTGAAATGGTAGAAAGCTGTTTGAGTCAGCAACAAGGGAGTAGACAAGCTGTCCCCCAGATCCAACATCTGGATCTGTAACATTGATCCAACCAACTGGGAAGTTTGATTCCTGGTTTTCAGATACCCAAAATTTAAATACTTCTTTTGAAAAGAGAGGTTGTACATCATTGACATCCATGACCCTTACTGAAAAATGGCTCTCAGCATTTAACGGTGGGTTGCCTTTGTCCTGACAGTGGATAGTGATATCATAGTGCTCTTTGGTCTCTCTGTCTAATGGATTCTTCACAGATATCTTGTACTTTTTAATGCCCAGACTCTGAAGTTGAAATTTGTCATGATGGAGCTCACAGGCGACATCTCCATTTCTTCCAGCATTATGGTCAGTGACTTTTACATATGCAATAAAACTACCAACATGAATATCTTCAGAAATAGTAATTGTATTTCCGATTGATGCTGATACAAAGTTGACATCAATTGTTGGTGGATAGTTCTGTTGGTTGACTACATTTATAACAACCATGGCCACAGAACTTAAAGGAGGGTTACCTTTATCTGATGCTTCTACATATAAATTGTAGATATGCTTTTCATGTGAATTAAGTTTCTTATAAAGAAAAATGCCCCCTGATTTCTCATTGATCTTGAAATGGACCTTAGCAATATTTGATGTATCGGGTCCAAAATGGTACGAAATTTCCCCATTTTTACCAGAATCAGCATCAGAAGCTGTCAAGACTAAAATGGGATGAGTTAGGTTCACTTCATTTTTAACAGATATATTAAAGATATTTTGTTTAAAATTTGGGGGGTTATCATTTTCATCAGTAACCTGGATATGAACATCCAACACACTTTCTCGTGAAGGGGTTGCCCCATCTTTTGCAATGACATGAACCACATACATTTGCTTTGTTTCTCTATCCAATCTTTCTTCTAAACGAATTGCAAGGTTTGATTTTCCATCAAACCTTTTAGATTCTGACAATGTGAAAGGCTCATCCCTATTTTTCTTTAGAAAATAAGTAATCCGTGAATTCACTGATCCAATATCTTTGTCAATAGCACTTGGGATAGACTTTTTAATTCCTCGACCATCAGCTTCTGAAAACTGGATTCGAACCTGTTTAACTGGGAATTGTGGTTCATGGTCATTAATATCCCTTATGACCACTTTAACTTCAAGGATTTGCATAAAAGACTCCGCATGTCGCACTGCAACATCTAGCATATGAGAACATTCTGTATTAGGAGAGCACAATGTCTCTGCATCCAGTGTTTGTGCCGTGAAGAGTTTGCCAGTTTTTTGGGAGACATGGAACAACTGTGCACCATGCTTTTCACCATTCTTGAGAAGACTGAATGTGATGTGTCCTTGACCTTCTTGTTGAGATATAGAGTCTTTTAGGCCTGTATCAGCAGCAATATCACCTACATAAGTACCTGGACCATTCTCTTCATTCACATAGTAAGTTAGATCTGCACATTGGCATCCATATAAAAATGACACAAAGATACATACTGGTATCAACATGTCTAATATAAGATATGCACAAAACACATAATCTTTCTTGTTCAGAGATGGCAGCTTAAATGGTTTACTGTTATCTGTAATGGAAAAGAGAAATATGCCTAAATACTGATAATCATTAAGAATATTGTTGAAAACTGAAAAAAATTGCAAAGCTAAAAAAAAAAAGGATTGATGAAGTTAGATGGCTGTTCTAAAATCCATTCAAAATAATACTCAGAGTGCTTATAAGGTCTGGGTAAATAGGAATTTCACTATTATGTTTATGTTATTTTTAGGAATTTCACTATTATGTTTATGTTATTTTTAGGAATTTCACTATTATGTTTATGTTAGTTTTCCGAGGGATGGATGTTGGATGAAGTAACGTTGTTTTTTTTGTTGTCTGTTGAAAGAGAAAATTTCCTCATTAAAAATTACAAATTCAAACCATCTAAAGAACACATGACCAGTCTAATTACTGAAACTGACAGCAATGCAGATTTTTTAAGGCATATTGAAAATGATGGAAATCAAATATAATCTTTTTTTTGATAATATCATAATTGAATAAAATTATTATGTTTTAAAAGTATCTTTTAATTTCCATGTACCCAGACTTTCTGGACACCCTTGTAGATACAAAAAATAAATTAGAAACATATTCAGCATTAGCACCCCAAGGTATAATCATAGAATATAGAATATATCTAAGATAATGCAGAAATTAAAATTATTACATTCAAAGATGTGTAGTGGAACAAATTGTTATAACTAGGACTGTAACAATATGCTTTTAATGAAGAATATTCTTGTCAAAGACTTGAAAATTTTGAAATTTTTTCAATTCTTTTAATTCTGTAGTTATTAGAAATGACAACAGAATTGAAAGAAATGGTAAAATTGCAAAATAGTCAAATAACTAGTATGGCTTTGAAAAGACTATTCTTTCATAAATAATATAGGTCACAGCCCTAGTAATAACTACAAAATTAAAAAAATAGTAAAATCCAAAAATACTTAAGTAACAAGTAGGGTTGTGAAAAGAATATTCTTTAATAAAAGCAAACTGTCATAGCCCTAGTGATAACAAACACGAATAATATGTGTAATAGAACCATTGCTTTAGAGTTGATAATTTCAAAGAACAAAAAATAAAACTAGAATTTTGTTTTAAGATGATTGAGAATTGACACTTCCATATTTAACATAATTTCTTAAAATCTGAATTTAAAAAAAAATTCTTACCATATTAACTGGGGGCAAGTGGATAAAAGTAGCAATAACTATTTGAAAAATATCTACAAAGATATTTAAAATTAAATAGATAAAAAAAATTATTTGCAGATTCTACTTTTTATTTTACTTTGTGAATTTTTTTTTTCTAAATAATGTTTTAATGCCATATTGCACAGTAATTTTGCATATATCTATATTTAGGCATTATTTAAGCAAGTTTCATTAAAAAGAACAGAAAGTTTGAAAAAATGAAATAAAAAAACAAATAGATTTCTGTATAAATATATATTCTCAGTAAACCAACTTTAAAGGCTTATGTAGTTGAGAACTCTGAAATTGTAATAATATGTCTATTATCATTAATATCATATTAAGCATAATCCATTTCCTTTTTTTTTAACAGAAATGAATTAGTCACTTTTTAATGACAATTTATTGCAGTATAATTAAGTCAACTAAGAAGCTGTAATTTCAATGTGTTTTTTTAGAAGACCTATTTGCATAGCTGTACTGATGAGCCATAAACAGCAAAACAGGCCTCTGTGCAAATTGCAAAACATTTTATATTAAATACAATCAATTTACTATTTGTATTATAAAATTCAGTTTACATTTTTCTATCATGATACTCTATACATAATGATTTTCAGTTCTTTAAAAATTACATCTGTCTTCTCTACTAATTGAAATTTAAGGAAACTTAGTTAACTTGGGTACAGTGCCTTGCTTAGTCACATTGCTGTCCTAACACAGAATGTGCCCTGCGACCCTTTTATCTTAAAAAAATCAACTTGTGCCTTCTCAACATACTGGGGGCTGTGATAAAATACTTTATATACATTACAAATATATAATGAGAGAGAAAGATAGAGAGAAAGACAAAAACAGAGAGATGGATTGATAAATGTATATTGATAAGTGGGATAAAGAATATCTATTTAATTCTAATTATTATTTTGTATTACAAAAGATCTGAGAAACCAAGTAGCCAAGCACCCCCTCACTTTCCTGTAATTTGCAGGGTATGCAGTGGCCCTAAGCACGGCCCTGCTTGCGTATAATGTCTATGGTTCAAACATCAAATGATAAATATTTGAGGGTAGTAGAGATAGAGTGATAAATCATAATTTAAATTTTAAATCATTTAAAATATTTTTGTCTAATTTAGAGATTCTGTTATTTTTTATTTTGTTAGTTCTCAAATCCGGGCCTGGATTTTATAAGCCAATGTTTATTTTAGTTTATAAATTATCTAATATTTATTAGGAAGAATTTTGAAAATAAAGGAACTATTGATATTTTCAATGCTTAATTTTTATTGAAAAAACTTTTTATTAAGTGAAGGATAGAAAAGTAAAAAAAAAATTAATAAAATAATGATGAAAAGAAAAAGCAGGCAAAATGATGTGTTTATTAATTAACCACCATAAAATGTTTACTTTTTAATATTAATAAAATATATTACTGAAGTCTAACTCATTTTTATGGCATTTAAAACTACTATTTTGACATTAAATGACCCATAAATGGTTGATTTACCATAAAAAAAAAACAATCCCATATTAAGAAACATACTGCCATTTGTTTTTTAGAAAATTTTAAAAAAGGTAAAAAGAATGCTTAGACTGTGTTTTTTTTTTCTTTCTCATTTTATTACTGTAGATTGATATTTGTTTTAACAATAATTGTGTAGAAAGAAATCTATTTTAAATAACTGGGGGACTAATTGTGTAATGACTTTTTTTAGGCTTCAGAATCAACTTCATATGATGCGCAAACATTTTATCATAAGAGATACTTGATCTAATCAATTAAAAGTCAAGGAGCTGCTGCTATTTTATGAGATTAAACCTTCCATTTTCATAAATTTCTCGGCCATTGTTTACAATGCATCAGGTTTTTTGGTTGGTTGTTGGGCTTCTTAACAGCACATCAAATTCTCTGGCTATCATTTAATGCTTAAGGTGTTGGTTTGGCAATTGTTTTGTGTGAATGGTTGTTCTTGGGATCTTTAAGGGGGTTTATTTGGTATGAACTATTGTTTGTTTTTTTTGTTTTTTTTAAATGAGGTGGATATTGTTTTATCTTTTAAATTTAGGCCAGTTGTTTACAAAACATCTAGAATGTTTTCTATAAGTCGTTTGTTTGGTAACATTGGAATCTTTTTATTTTAAAGTCCTTGCATTCAATTTAAAAAAAAATGTATAACTGAAAAATTGATGTTCTAATAAGAATGAAGAAGTCCATGTATGGATGGTAAGTGCTTATTGATTAGTGGTTATGTGACTTCAAATCTGAGTCAATCTATTAGATTCTTTTAACTCTTTCATCTTCTCAGTTATGGCTGAAATACTTTAACTACCTTTCTCTTGCCAAACTGCTGAGAAAAAAAAAAATTATTAGTGAAAATTGTTCTTAGCATTAAATATATGGTGTTAACCTAACAACTTAATTAAAATGTGAATCCAGTTATTCAAATTTACACAGATTATATTTACTTGGTAAATTTAAAAATTAAAATGAAACTAAGATTACACTCATCGCAAGGATTCTGAAAAGCCAGAAATTAAGATTATGAGATTTTAAACAACCTTTTTTTTTTAAAGTCAATTTCTAACTAGAGTCAAAGATGTGAATTTAGTCAAATAGAAAAGACATTTGAACAAATGAATATGTTATGAATTAAAGTATTTAAAAAAAAAAAATAGGGTTCTATCAATTTTGATTGATTAGTTTATTTTACTAGTATATTAACCCTTTTTTTCTTTAATCTTGAGGGGATTGTTTGGTTTTGTTTATTACTTTGATTAAACCATTAAAACATTCATTCATGAAAATTAAACTTTTGTAAAATACATACTGGGATGGATATACAAATATTTATTTTGTTTTATGGAATATCAACTCTTTTTTTAGGTCATTTAATGCCGAGAACAATCATTTTTGATAAAAGTTTTTTTAATAACACAGTGTAAGCTACCTAATCACAGCTAATGGGAATGTGGGGGACTCATACTTTTCCCAAGGTGTTAACCCAAATGTGATAAGTAAACAAAATGACTAGGATTTGAACTCAAGTATTACAATTCCAAAGTCTGACTGCCCATTCACTGTCCCAAGTGGACTTCACCCCAACCGATTTGAAGCATGGGGTCTGATGTAACGTGGGGCTTAGTTTTATTCTGGAATCAAACATTATAAAATTATGAAATGCTACAAATAATATATAACTCATCTAGGTGTAAGGGATAACACTGGTTTTAAAAAACCCAGGTCAATAAGGCCTGTTAATTCAATGAGAGTAACTCATCTAGACGAAGAGAAGAACTGATTCCAGAAAGCCATGTGATGAGTATGTAAGACTGATCTTGGACCTAACTTGGTTTGGTACTCAATCACCTATGTGTTATATAGTCAACATAAAGTTGTTGATAATTTTAATATGCCTCTAACATTATATATATATATATAAATATATGAAGATGTTCAGGAAATGCTTTGAGGTAAATTGTCAGTGATGTTGCAAGTAACATATCAAATTTCACAGCACACACATTTATTTATTTATTGAAATGGCATATTCTTTCTTGTGTACTTGTAGACAGAAGTTTTATGAAGTGCTCAAAAGCAGAAATAGACCTGATATATGAGCAAATGTTCTTATATATCCATCTGATGATAGAAATGTACATAATCAAATTAAGAACTTTTGTCTCATACTATGTTCTTTTTTTCCATTAATTATAATTATTTATGTTTTTAAAATTCATGAAAATTCTAACAGACAGTAAAGACAGTCAATTCTATATCTATTCACACCCATACCTACATATGTAATAAACATAAATATTTGAAAAAAAAAAAACAACAAAATACTGACGCAGTTAAATCAGACCCACACTAGTATAGTATTTTGGTTAAATAAAAAAAAGTCTTTAGGGCTTCTAATTGTTAATCCCTAGACCCATATTTATTAAATGGAGTGTCAAAATATTTGTGAATAAATTTTAAAAGAGAGAAAATGAAAGATAAAAAGAAATGAAAACGTTTTAAATAATTTATCTTGTTCAAGAGAACATTAAATAAAGCCAATTCTTTGTGTAAATAGTTTGGCCAGCAGTCATAGTCACACCTAAGTTTCCTGTCATCCCCATGCCATTCTTTGGTTACATTGTCATATTATTGCCATCAGCTTTCTTTCCTGTATACATTTCTATATAATAGAGGGATCAATTTTCATAGAGTAAAATGAGATTTTATTCCTGAAAGGAGAATTACTGATTGGCTATTAAGTTGCTTGATAGACAATTTATGAACAGCTTGTGAATAAAGTGATTAAAAAATTGTATGTAACTCATGTTGGCTACTGATTTATCCTCAACTATTTGGTTTCTAAGAGACAATTTTTTTTTTGGAGGGTAGGGCTGTATTTTTCAAAGATAACAAACAAAATTTAAATTAATCATATAAAATGAATATCAATAAAATAAAAAATATATTAATCAAAAATAAAGTAAAAAGAATTAGGTATTATTTGTCAACACCATTCTTATTTTTGAGTTATTTAAAACATGGAACATAAATTTTAATTTTGTTTGGTTTAATCTTTTTTATCGTTCATGCACATAACAAAGAATAAAAGAATAAAAGAATTCAAATCAACTAAAATAATTTTTATTCCTTTTTCATTTTCAGGGTTATAAGTTAAGGTTTGAAGTTTTGGGGTAACAAGATTAATCCGTTTTGTTGAAGATTTCTCTAGCGCTTGCACATTTAAAAATGAAAACAAAGCAAAATTAAAATTTCTCAATGATTATTTTTATTTTAGAGATAAGGCTTCATAATTTAGGAATTGACTTTATTATTTAGACTTCTGTCCACATCTTGGTAATTTTGATTTTTCTACACTACATTTTGGACTAGTTTACCTACTTACGGATAAAACACTTGAAGACTGCCTGATGGAAACTAGGCCGAAACGTAGTGTCGAAACATCAAAATTACCAAGATGAGTACAGAAGTTCAAATAATAGAGTTAATTCCTAAACTAAAATTTCTGTTCCATTTTTTAAACAACCCAAAAATGCGACTGTTATTGACAAATTTTACAATAAATAAATAAAAAATGAATAAAGTAAATCACAGAAAATAAAGTTGTCAATTTAAACTTTTAGCCTCTATGTTTAAGGATTAGTAGCAACTTAATTAAACTAAGGAATATAAATGGTATTCTTTTTTTTAAATTTTTAAAATTTTTTTTTCTTGGAAATGAAAGATATAAAATAATCAAAAGAGAAGGTTTTTTTCCCCTGTTGCTTTGAGTTCAAAATCAAATTCTACTAGCAATTATATAGTTACTTTAAAAAAAAAAACCTGTTTGATTAATAAAATGATGCCAAATTAAACAGGAATGACGAAATAAAAGGTAATGGTATATTTGGAGAGAGTGGAAGGCATAAACAGTTATTTAGCTAGGGAGTAATCATCATCATCAACAAATACTAATCGTTGTTTGTAGTCATTATTATCATTAGGTGTATAGTTTAGTTTAGTGATGCTTGTGATGCTGATGATGAGAACCTGTTTCAATACGTATTTTTCTATATTTTCTTTTTCTTTGCTTCTGCCAACTTCATCTTTCAGACAACCCTCTTTACCAAACACTGACACAATCAATACAATCAACTTCTGTTATCTATTTGAGTCTTTCACTTTGAACACAATACTTCCCTATCCACCCTCATTTTACTCTGTGCAACAACCCCCTCCCCGCCACCTCTTCAGGTTTGCACAAAAAAAAAGCAACTACCAGAATTTCTATAACTCCTACTCCTACTTTCTTCTTCTTCAACCTAATCAGTAAGCCCCACAAACCCTTGCTCTAGCCCCACCAGTCACTTTGCAGTAAGATTTTTGTTTTCCTATTTGAACAATTACCTTTTCAAGTTAGAATAAAAGCAAAATATTTGGATTTGTTTACATGACCCTATATTTAGCAACCAAATTTGTTGCAACATAATTTTTATAATGAATTAGATTGTTGAAGCAATAATAGCGTAACAGGTAATCAAGAATTTTCAAAACAGCATTTTCTATGAGATTAGATTTTAAACATTTTTCCAAGCCTTCTTACCCGGCAACTTGTTTCAATGTACACAAAAGACACTTGTAATAACGTTTTATTAAAGCTTTTTGAAAATAAATTTATAAAACAACAGATCAATTGATGCAAATAACAAAATATATATACATAAAAACTTATGCATACCTTTGTAAATGCTTATAATTTTTTAAGGAATAAAATAGTTTTTTTAGAAATGCCTGTATTAAAAAGACTCAATGAATACTATAAATCTTTTTAAATAAAATTACTTTTTTTGAATTTCCAAACTGCTTACACAAAATAAAATTGCATTCAAAATAATATTTATCTTATTTTTCTATATTTCTCATTATAAATTCTTCTTTTACAATGTGTAAGAAGACACCTAAAAATTATTTGTGTTGTGCATCTATATATAAGTAATCAGATGTGGTCTATATGTATTTCATGTCATCCTTATTATATACATACAAACAAAATTAAACTCTATATATGTGTTGTAAACATAGATGGTTCTTTTGATATATACGCATGTTTTATATAAATATATATAAATATACATACATACATATAAATAAAGACAAATATAGAAAATAAATATCAGTCATTTTAATCTAATATTTATTTTAAACAATTTTTTGATTATGGAAATATGTGAATAGTAATATATGTAATGACTAGCGCTGTGACAATATGCTTTTATTAAAGATTTCAAAGGGCATGAATGATCATATTTACAAATGATGCTTAAGAATCCATAATTGAAATAGTTATAAATTTATTTCAAATAATATATAAATGTATCTTCAACTTGTTATATCATTTCGATTCTCGATTACTTAGATTATTTAGACTTTTATCCTTAACTTCATAGATGTTTACACATTTCAGCTGTTTTCCTCCAACCCTCATCAGGTGTTACTTGTTTAGCTGATGAAATCTTATTAAACTTACAAGTCTTTACAAAATTGTGAATTCAACTCTATTCAATTCAATGGGTAGGCATTGAGGTGGAGCATTGGTAAAAGCTCAGACTATGGAATCGTATTACGCGAGTTCAAAACCATTGCATCTACCTTTACCTGCCTTGAGCAGATGGGGCTCGTTAACTCTGGAGAGTATCTCATCTAGGTGAAGGGCAACACTGATTTCAAAAGCTCACAAAAGATCCTCGTTGGGGGTTTGAGCAAAGGGCTAGCGACTCTTTCTCATTAAAACAAGTATGCTACAGAAACAGCAAAAAAGAAATTTGCTGTCCAACGCACCTCTAGGTGTAATGGTTGATGGAATTCAATGGGTAATTTATTTTGATGATGACAACCAAGTACAAAGAGTTAAGTTATAAATACTTTTAGTCTTAATTTGAGTCAGTTATTAGAAGCAACCATCTGAAAGTTGCAGTTTAAATCCTGTCTAATTTGGAAGTAACTAAGAATATATATAACAAATTGACATTAAATTATCCAATTGCAGCTTAGAATGAAAATAATCTAGCTCTACTCATGTAAATAGAAAAAAGGACCCAGTTTAACTTTTGTAACTTGGCTAACCCCAGAGCTGAAAACTCTAGAAATCATACTGAATCTAAAACATTGTGTGTATAACAATGAAGATAAGAAAAATTTAGGCTGATTTAGATATTATTTCTACCCACTACTTGTACTTCATCTCAAATATCTTGACAAATTATCAATGAATCAATTCTGCTGGACAATTAGATTTTCATTCTAATTGTCCCATTGAATTGGTTCATTTGTACAAAAAGATTCAAGTAATAATTTGACAATGCCAATATATTGATTAATATATCTGCTGAAATTAATCTATAACCATTTCAATAAAGAATTTTTATAATCTTTACAAAATCATTACAAATTATACTTCATGTTTGATTAAACAAAAATTACTATTCAATTGAATGTGCAACAATAATCCCATTTCACACACACACACTAGCAGAATAGTTTAGGGTTGCCCAGACAAAATAATCTTTTCGTATAACTAAAAGTTTTTATGTATTCAAATCAAATTATAACATTATGATTCAATGCAAAATCTTATGTAACTTTTAACATAATGCCAGACAGTTGTTTACATTTTATTGGATCTCGTCAATCACACACAATATTGAAACTTTTCCAAATGCTATGCAGGCCAACTGTTGGAAACAAGTTCTCTGAAAACTGGCCCACAACACAGTTATGCAATTTTAAAGCTTTTACTCTTATTATAACACACTCTTCTTTCCAGAAGCTGATTTTTTTGATTATCGATTTTTCGGGGTGGTGGGTATTCAAATAAATACTAGCTAAGAACACTTCAAAAGACATAAGGTACATCTGTGTTAATTTCTAAGAAAATCATTTCAGCCATTGCAGAGTTTATAGGGAACAAACATGAGCAGACAACTTTTCATTTATTAATAAGTTCAGAAATATATATAATATAATATGCTATATAGGTAAATGCACTGAGCAAGTCAGGTTACTTGAAATAAGTTATCAGGCCATATTTTTCAAACAAAAAACAAACTTTTATCAAAGGAGGATTATTCCTAAAAATAACTATTTTATAGAAGATCATCATTGGATGTTATTTTAAAAATTCCCTTCCTTAAAAATGATCAATTTCATCAAAACTAAAGCACAACAAAACAATTGTAAAATGAAAACACATAATTGTATGCATTCAATGAAATTCTTTGCCAAAAAATAGATTTTACTTATAATGTTACGTATTTTTAATAATATATATAATTATTAACAAAACCTTTAGGGTAGAAAAAATAATTGTGTATAATTAATGATGATATTACCTGTTCAACTCTGAAAATTTTAGGTATGGCCAAACATAGATATATACATTTAAATTAAATTATGACCTTATGATTAAGTGCAAAATCTTGCATACCTCATAACTGATTGCCATCAGTAATGTAACAAGCAATGTTGTTTCCATTCCAAACCCCAAAATGGATTCGAACCTGTAGACCATGTTGTGCAAAAAAAATGCTCTGATGACTGGCCCACAACATAGTTTTGTATTCATAATTGAATTTTTTTTTTAAATGTTGATTTTTTTAGGGTATTCCAAAATAACACTTATCTAAGATTACGATTATCTATGATTACGAGACCAGGTAATTGTGTGGAATCTGGTAGTCTGCATGTCAAAACAAGCTTTACAAGTTATAGAGCTACTGGTGGACAGGAGGGTCATTCCATATCAAATCATCCAGAAAAAAAGATCTTCGACACCCTTGCGTCTCACTTTTTTTTCAAATTTTC
>JAUZSX010024718.1:0-21233 GCA_034780655.1 Idiosepius hallami
TACTCTACTAGAATATCTTGTCTTTTACTTTTCAAGGTTGAATTTCTTGTCCTTTACTTTTCCAAGTTTAATAAAATATTAAGAATATTACTTTTCATGCGCGCATTTTTCCATATAATATATATATATATATATATATATATATAATGTGTGTATGTGTGGGACTAAAGTAGTTTACATAGGCTTCACTCACTAAGAGAATGGGTGGATAAAGTCGTATCTAGAAAGACTCAAATTACCAGTTTGGATCTGTCCCTACTTTAACATCCTCCCCAAAACTAATAGATATAAATTAAACAATTTGCATTATTTATTAAGTTAGGAAAGTATGTTTTCAAGGACACAGATGTTCAATTCAAGAGACATGGATGGTCAAGCCAGAAGGAAACACATTGTCAAGCAAGGACACAGATGAAAAAACTTTTTAATGGAAAAAAAGCAATGTCCTATTGACCATCTAACAAACAAGCCCATGAGTCCAGGGGACATTATATCAGAAGTTTATCTATTGCTATTTAAACACTCAAAATGTGCATTGTCACTATTGGTTGGTAGGTAGGTAGGTAAGGATATTTGTCTAAATTTATAATTTTTGCTGAGGAATAAGTTTCAATTCTAGTCTCCAGCAGATTGCGTTCTTTTTATATATTATGGAGGATAAAATTATGATTTACTTTTTCATTCAACCAATATTGTCTATTTTGGTTGGTAGGTAAAGGTGTTTAACTAAATTTATAATGTCTTCTCAGAAATAAAGTTCAATTCTAAATTCTGGTTGGCTAAGTTCTCATTTTTTTCAATACAGAAAATGTTGTAGGTAACCTTATTGGGGTATAAACTATTGTTTAACTATTGAGGTTTAAATATGATTATTATGCATTGTCTGTGCTGTTGGTAAACATGTTTGACTGAATTTGTAAGGTATACATATATATCCTGAGAATTAAGGTTCAATTCTGGCTTACAACGGTTCGAGAATAATTTCCAAGAAAACAATTCTCATTTTCTCCAATTAAAATAAAATTTGAAATATGCAACCTAGTTTGGATTTGAACTGCTTATCTGCCAGAGTAGTGTTTATTAACCATTTTCTTTGATCCAACCACTGAATTATGCATCCAGAGGACATTAGGCAGTCTCTTTTGAAAGCTATAAATTCAATATTAGCTTTAGATCATAAGTTTATCTATTGAGGTTTAAACACCATAAATTTGAATTGTTTAAATTGGTTCGTAAAGGTGTTTGACTGAATATATAATGTAGGCTGAGAAATAAGGTTCTATTCTAGTATCCAGCTTGCTAAATCAATTTCTTATAATTTAAAAAAAAATTATATTTTTTTCAATAAAAAACCAAGTTTTTAAGTAACCAGCATCGTTAAGATTTGAGCCTCTGTCTGCAATATCTCCACATTAATTCCTAACCGACTGTACCACTGGGCTATGAATACAGGAAAACATAAAGAAAGATATTTAGAACCTATAAATTTAATATTTGTTTTAGCTTATAAGTTTATCCGTTGAAGTTTCTAGTTCCTCTATTGAGGTTTAAACTTGTTTATATATGTGTACTGCCTTCATGAGCTGGTTGGTAGAGGTGTTCACCTGAATATCTAAATATGCAGAGATGTCTTGGTGGCTTAGTTGGTATAGGTGTTGAACAGATTATCTATCAAAGTATAGTTAGAGAATTAAGGTTCAAATTTACTTATCAGTACTAAAATTTTTTGTTTTAGAAGAATAAAAATTTCTTTTTCTTTCTATCAAAATTGTTGTTTCTACAGGAACCCTTGCTGGGATTTGATCCTGTTACCTACCACCTGAAACATGCTTTATTCCTGCCCCCTGTACCACTGCGCCATGCGTCCAGGGGACATTATAGAGACTCTTTAAAAACCTATAAGTTTAATATCAGGTTTTAGATATTAAGTTATTTCATTGAGTTTTAAACATCATTTTGTGCAATGTCTTGGTGGCTTGTTTTTTTCTTCTTTATTTATCCATCATTGTCCATTTTTGTTAAGCTGTTAATTTAAATAACAATAAATCTGCTTGAAAATGCTTTCTACTTCATAAAGTCCTGACAATTTTAAATAATTTCATATTTTCACACCAATAAATCTGCCTGAATATGTTTGTGCTTACTACTTCATTAAATCTTGACAATCTTAAATAATTTCATGTTTTTCCTAAGAAAAAAAAAATGATTAGGTTTTAATTTTAATCGAATTCAAACCCATCCCGAGACGGGTATCTTTTGTGTTGGTATGTATAATTTTTGTTGTATATTTTTTCTTTCTTTTAAGCTGATTTTCTGAAAACTTCAAAGAGAAATTCTTCGCCAAAACAAAAATGTTAATTTGTAGATAAATGGCAAACTTGATTACAGATATTTTTTTTTTCATTTGTTTAATCAAAATTTCATGCAAATTGCTTTGTGTCTACAGCATATTGGCACTTGCACTAAAATGCAATTTATTCAATAAGGCATTAATCTAATATTAAAAAGAAAAAATAACACAATAAAAATATGTTCATGTTAAATAAATAGGAAAGGAAAAGAATTAAACGAATAAGATTTTCAAAAAAAAAAAAAATAACTTGCTTTGAAATACGAAAGAATAATATTTCACAAAAAGTGAGAGAGGGAGCAATATATCAACGAAATTTATAAATTTAAAAAATGTTGTCAACACATGGAAGAATAAGGAGGAAGAGGAGGAGGAGGAGCATTAGATCTGAAACTGGGGATTGGAAAGATAATAGAGAAGGAAGTAAGGAATAAATAAGAAATATTTCTTTTTTTTAAATAGAATAGAAAAAGACACATCAAAAAGATAGATGTAGAGGAATGATATGAAAAGGCTGTGGATAGGGAGAAGAAAAGAAGATAATAAATGGTTATAATTAAAACTAACATCGTTTGAAAATAAAAAGAGAGAAAGATTAAAGAAAAAGAATTGAGAAAAGAAAGTAATTCCTCTCACAGTAAACAGGGATTCATATGTTTCCTCGGTTCCAGGTCAAACTGTCCATTTGCAAAAAGGTCCAATTTGCCATAAAACGCATTCCAAATTTGCCTATTGACAACAATGTCCAATTTTTTTAATGTCCAATTATGTAAAATCACCAAACAGCGTTTGGCAATTTATTTTGGGGGTAACAATCTATTCGTTTGGACCATTTTTGGCCTTTTCTGTTGATGTTTAAAAAAGTGGACATTATTATCGATGGGCAAAATTTGAATGGGTGATAAGGCAAATTGGACTTTTTTGCAAATGGACGTTTTGACTTACCACTGTTTCATTATGAAAATTTGTCTGAAAATGAAATAATCATAATTTCTCACTTGTAAATCTATGATCAACAATTTTTAAGTTGAAGTTCTAATCCAGCATAACAGAACTTCTGCCCACCTTTTAAAATAGCTAAAACCAATCATAGACTCAAATATTGTCACCCATAAGACTCAATTACAGGTAATGAAATGCAATATAAGTGAGTTCTTAATAATCAGATTGCTAGGTGTAAAATAGTCCTATTGTATTTGTTATAGCTGTTGCTATGTTACCGGGTATAGTTGTCAAGAAGAAAAAAAGGGTAGCTTTTATATCTTGTCCTCTCCTAGAATATAAAGAAGATGTAAAAAGATATACAATAAGGTGTTTGGCTTTTTTTTGTGGAAATACCTGAATGCTACACTCTAGCTCAGAGTACTTGAGCCATAATACAAGATGTGGCATAAGTAGCACATTTTTTTTAGTAAAACAAAATTATAACAATTTTTAATATGAATGTATTTTAGACGTAAAAGTAAAAAATCTATTTAAGATCTTAACAAAATAAAATAATGGTTATAAAGTATCAAAATTTGTCAATAAATAATTTGCCAAAAATATTTTTAAAAGTGTGTTAATTATGCTGCACATTGTATTGTGCTACATCAAAATCAAATAGCATTCTTCATGACCTTGCTAATAGTGTCGAACACAGATTAAGATTTAGTAATTGATTAAAAAAAAATGTGAAAACATGTAATAAACAATTTGTAAAGTGCATATTAATGTTTTAGACAATTATTTTAATAATTAACAAATTTCAGTTGCAAAGGAGGTGAATATATACATATGAAGGTTTTAAAATAAAAATTTAAACCAAAAACTGTCAGTTTGAAGAAATTGAGTGTTTCTAAAATGTACTTTGGATAAACTTTATTAATTACATTCTATTCCTAGAATTTGTTTCATTTCTAATATTTTATATAATTTGTATTGTTTCTATAATTTTATAATTTATTTCATTTTTACAATTTCAATAATTCATTTCATTTCCATGATTTGTTATATTTCTATAATTTATTTCATTTTTACAATGACAATAATTTATTTCATTTCAATAATCTATTAAACTATAATTTGTTCTTTTCTATAATTTTTTTATTTCACTAATCTAATTCATATCTATAATGTCAATAACTTGTTTAATTATTATTATTTGTTTTCTTTCTATAATTCAAAAAAGCATACAACCACTCAAACCTCCAAGTGTCCCCAATAAAATTCAGCACATACAAAAAAAAATTAATTTATCTCTTTTTTTGAAGCTAAAAAAAGTAACTAATGTACAGTTGTTAAACCAACATTTTATACTTTCTCAGTCAAATTTTTTCCTGGATTTTTACAAGAGAAGAAAGGGAAACTTTATTTTTAAAGATAATATATAAATTGCATATAAAAATGAAATATATACAGTAATAACCACCATGTTAATCATTGTTCATGGGGAAGGTGAGGTCATATAAAGCATCTGCTAATATGCAAATTTGAAAATAAAAAGCATTAGAAAAAAGGAAGGCAGTGTAGTGCAAGAACTTGAATAAGCAAAACAAATAACTCTAGAATAAATAGTGTTTCAGATCAAAGCAAATCAAATTAAAAACAAAAAGAAGAAAAAAATCAAATATCTTGGATAAAACTGAAGCCAAAGCAAAATATCCACAAAAAAGATTATTTTTATTCTATTAAAAGAAACAAAGAAAATAAAGCTTTAATATAAGGCCAGTCTTTTTGTGTTATATTTATTAATATTTCTTAATCTAATTTTATAATAAAAGACCAAAAGCAATCTTTCAAATGTTATATTCTAAGCAATGAATTTTTCTCATCTATCATAAAATTATAAAAATGTTTACATGACAAAAGCCGACAAACATCATTTCTTAAAGAATCTAAGTCAAACTTTGGAATCAAATAGTTTGGATTTTAAATCTGCTTTCAACACATTTGTTGAAGACCAAAAAAGTCCTGCTTTCTGAAGAAAAAATAAAACTATGAAATAACAAACAATTTGGACTATTGTCCTCATCTTTATTTATATTTGTTTCCCCATGTTTCAACTCAACTAACCCTTGGAACATGGAATGTAAATTTGGTGAAAAGGTGAAACAAATAACAATGAAGATGAGGGTGATAAGATGAATAGCACTTATAAAACTGATCATGCCTCATCTGAAGGGTTCCAAAAAATAATTTTAAACGGATTTAATCCTTTTTTTAACTGACATAATACTAGTTTTATAAATAATATGGAAAGAATTTAATGCTATTTTTCCACTGACATTTTAATAGTTTTAGGAATAATTTGGAATTAATTTAATGCCTTTTACATCTGACATTTTAATAGTTTTATGAATAATTTAATGCCCTTTACAATTGACAATTGACATAATACTAGTTTTACAAATAATATGCATGAATTTAATGCCCTTTTCAACTGACATATTAGTTTTACAAGTAACATGGGATGATTTTTAACTAACATCCTCATATTAGCTTATTAAACTTTCTGGTAAGGTACATGAATAGTTCTACTCCACAAAGAGAATGGCCTTTTAATACCAACCACCAGGAAATAAAAGCAGAGAAACAAAAAAAAAAGCTGAAAAAAGAACTATTTCCACCTCCACAATCTCACCTGTAAACAAGTTTCTATTTGGAGCCAGGTTTACAAATGGTAATGGGACATTTACCAAAGGTATAGGGTTGCCATATGAACCAGATCTACGATGACCAAGCACTGTAGTAGATGGATGCAGCATTGAGTAAAAGAAACAAGAAGGTCAGTAGAGATTATGCTATTTACATGCAATTGTAGATGATATCAAAGTGGGATCATCCAAATGCGACCAAAATGATTACCAATACCAAAAAAAAAGGAATAACTTTTAAAAATTTATTTTTTTTTAACAATTCACAAACATTTAAATTGCCAAGGAGACGTAAAATACTGAAATTATTCCCTTTTTTCAATTTTCATTGAAAAAAACAAAAACAAAAATAAGACCTCTTTTAGTAATAGTATAAAGTTAGAACTGGTTAAGCACTCTTTACAAGCATATACATTATTTGTCTGTTTGTTTGTTTAAAATTTAAAGCATAAGAACCTTTTTCAGTTATATTATTTAATCTAAAAAATCATTTTCTTATAGATCTTTATTTTTTAAAGAATAACTATATATAAACCATACAGATGTATTTATACATTTCCTAAAGGTAATATAGCCCAGAGTTAATGCAATATCTACTTAGCCGATCACAAACTCAAGTTGGGCACAAGGCCAGTTTTACATGCTCATTATATCCCTGCGCATTTGTAATCAGTGTTTCTTTTCACCTTATTGAGGTTTTTGGAATCAGTCTTATTCTTACACCCAGATGAGTTACATATCTCAGTGTTGGCCTTCACGAAGATAGGTTACTCTCCCAGGTTAACAAACCCCATCAGCGCAAAACAGCTAAAGGAGAGGGCAAGAGATGTAAACAAGTATTGCAAGTCCAAAATCTAAGCTACTATCTGTTCTTGTTTCATTTAAAAGATTAAGATAAAAAGCATAATATGACCACTTAGAATTATATATAATTATCACTTATATTTAAAAGCCATTTTTGTAAAGGAACAAAATAAATAAATCTTTTAACTGATTGAAAAGAAAAACATCTTTTAAAAAAGAACTCAGTTAGTATCATGTAGTTATTTCAGGTAAAATTTATAACAATAGTCTGGTAATCCATTATTGGGATTAAATCCAGATGTTCAAGTTCCACTAGTCAGTCCAATGAATAGTTTCGAGAGAGTTGAGAAATTTAAAAGTAATAAGAAAATGTGACAGTTTAAAGAAGATATGTTGGTTCTTAAGAACTTCTTGTTAAAAATATTATATTGTAAAGAGAAATGAATATATATGAGAGTTGTTCCAAAAGTAATGCCACCAACTTTTAGAAAGATATTTTTTAAATGTTGAACAGCTACAAAGAACTACAGGAGAATTATAATTAGAACAAGCTTTCTTAGAGTCTTACACCATCAATATCAGCAACAGGGAGATGAAACTGTCAGCTCATGAATGCATAAGCTTAGTAATTCAAACAATGCAATTTACAATTCCATCTGATCTATACAGATGAAATAAAAAAGTAAGAGGCATTAGTTTTGAAATACAAGTTCTTTTAAATGCTGTAGTTGATAGCAGCACCTCAAAAAGACTTGACCTCAAAACAGCTCTAATAAAATGTTCTAAAATAAACAGCTCTATTATGTTGACATTTATACCTTAGAAGGCTAAAATTTATAACAGTACTATAATTATGATCTTATACTTTCAGATGCTGTTAGATGAGTGCTATAACATGTAAGCCAACAATGAACTTAATAGTAGAATACATCATTTTTTTTTTTATCAAGAGTTAGTTTTGCAATTTCAACAAGAAAATGATAATAAAAACATGCAAGACAATAAAAAGATGGTAGATAGAGAAAATCATTTTTAACAACTAATAATAAAAAATAAGTACCCAGTCCTTATTCTATCATATTAAAATCTTAATAGAAAAAAAAATTATATCTTTCTATATATAATTATCAGAAAAATCTCCAAAATGAACTGAAATGGAAAAAAACATGGGTTCAAAACAAAATTACATAGAAAAAATTTACAAAAGGTTACTCTAAAAATAATCTTTTCAATCTTTGCATCACAACCCAATGGATGATGTTGCTTGCAGTTTAATAATAATCATTTTACTTCTTGAAATATCTTCTCAAGTTTCAAATAGCCAAAAAAAATACAAGAGAGTAAAAATTTGGAAAAATAATGACCTGCATGAAAATGTCCAAAAACTAATAAAGTGTCACATTGAATCTCTTCATGGTGACTCACTTGTACATGTCAATATTTCTATACCTAAAAAACCTGACATGTTCAAATTAGAGTTGCCAAATTTATTAATATTTTTCATTGCATCGTAAAGATATATGATATACATTATTTATAGATTAGATACCAGTTTGATATCCTTTTTTGTTTTGTTTGGTTTTTTTACATAACTATCTTTTATTAAGGATTGATAGAATGTTTTCCCAGGTTTAAATAAAAAAAATTCTTTTTACATTTGCAAGTGTTTTGGAGAGGAGCTTTTTCATAAATATTCACATTTTAACAGAATATTCAACATTTCAAATTGGAAACACTGCAACTAAAAACCAATCAAAGAAAACTAACCATATAACTAAGCAATCATCTTCAGAGTAATTAATTTCTAGGCCCATATGTTTACCAAAATGAAAATTGGGTAGAATCATCTCAGGCAAAATCAGATAAACAAACAAATATTCATTTAATAATAATTCAGAAGTTTTTTCTTTCTCAAACCAATTTCAAATCATTTTCATAGATTAGATCTAAAAACACTAACTTGAACTTGAATGCATAATGTGAAATATTACTTGTAAGGTAACAAATATTTTGAGACCTTTTTACATATTAGTTTTGTTTACAAATAACTCATACAAACATTCAGTTAGAAAAAAAAAGTTTTGAGTAAACTATTTAAGTGTTTTTAAATATCTATTAACTAATTTGACTTTTTAAAATAATTTTCCTTAAGGAGATAGCAGTCAATTTGAAAAAGGTGAAATATTAGGCATAATAATAGAAGTATAAATAAAAAAAACTTCATAAAACTTCTTTTTTATTCATTTTTTCACCGTAAAAAATTTACATGTTTACTCTAGTTATTTGCTACGACTGGTTGAACACCAAAATAAAATTAAGGCAAAAAGAAAAAGAAATATTACCTCCTTCCCAACTTGCTTGAGAATTTATGTTTCAAATAGGGTTTGATATTGTGTCTGGTATACAGATATAATTCAATATCATGACTAGCATATAGGTAAAGATAATATGTCCAGTATATAGAGGAAATTAATACCAGACAAAATTTAAAGCATGTGTACAAAGTTTCATGTTGACAAAGTTATATATAATATCCAGCATGTTGACAGAATTTAATACCTTACTTGATATATATATTTGAAAGACTATTATATACTGTGGAAGTAAAGTAAGAATAGTATAAATCCTTCATGACAAGAGTTGAACCGTTAGGTTCAAAACAAACCAAGTGCTTATTATCAAATTCACGGGGAGAAGGAGGTATATTTTTTCATCCCACCCCTACAAATTACAAAAAACCATGAATATTGAATGCAATTTTAAAACATTTATGTATGAAATTATGCTTCCCTAAAACTCTAAAGATGTACATATTCATTAATAGAGTTTCAATGAAGTAACATAGTGTGCAATTATTTCACAAATGTAGTAATAATATTGTAAACACTTCCAATTTTTGTAATGAAGCAATTAAAAAGAAACGTTAGTCCAGGAGGATAGTAAAATTGCATAGGGTAGTTACTCATACTGTTTTCAATAAAACAGTATGAGTAACTTTAAAGTTATTTTCTATAAATAAAAAGTAAATACAGACATCCTTGAGAAGCGCTTTAGTCTTTATGGCAAACAAAAATAGATAGACTGTTAGTTGGGTTCACTCCTACAAATCTTAATATCATGATAGTTACTTTATAAACATAAACATAATACTTATTAACATTAAATAACACTGCACATTTAAACTAAATAATGTAACGGTTATGAAATAATCAATGCATTAAAATAAAGTCATTTTGATATCAAGTTCTGTATACAAAGTTTTCAGAAACCTAATGTGTACATTGCACTGAGAGGTTCATTTCTAAATCAACTGCAACAGTCTTTTTAAATGCAAATTTCTACGAAATTGAATTGAAGAATTTACTTTAAAAATTAAGAGACAGTCATTGTTCTTTACAAAAAATTGATAATTTAAAATATTTGTTTTTGAGTTTTAGAACAGATATGGTTGTCTTTTTTAAGTATTTTTCAGACTATTGTCTGAAAAAAATATATTGTCTGATAAATATTTATAAAATTAATCATATCTCATTTCAAGGATTTCAAAAATAAAATAAAAAGATATGGTTCTTGTTTAGAAATTATACATTGATAGTAACTTTTCAACAAACTGTACAAGAACCATATTAATTCAATTTTGTTGATTTAATGTTCAAAGCTTACAATTGATTGTTGGCAAAGAATGTCAATATGACTACATTTTATTTCAATAATAATTTTAGAAATGTACCAAATACTAGTCTTTAAAAAAACATAAATCTTTGTTTTGATTTTGGTTTATGATTATTTCTTTCAAATATATTTTTTTTCCTTTCATGTTTCAATTCAAAGTTCTTTGATATCAAGGTAGATTACATTTAAATCCGGTGTTTCAGATTCTGATATAAATGAAAGTTGTTTCAAATTATTTTCGGTGGGCCAAATTCTTTGAAATAAATAATGTGTTCAGAAGGTTTTTTGTGAATCTTTCATTGTAAAGTTTATTCAAACACAAATTTCTATAAAAATTTTAAGATTCAAAAGATTACTTGTTGTCATATTGTAGAATTAAATCATTGACAGAAATCAAATTATTGCCAATTAAAATCCAGGGTATTGATCTATATCCGCACTCTTGGTTACTAATATGAATAATGGATGTATGTGTATATGTATTGGTATTTATACACATTGGTTCCTTAGGGAGCAAATTTAGAGAATTACAAAACCCAGTTTGGAATGGTATTGTTATGGATGTTCAGGAACTTTTTGAACACACTGTACATTGTTTTTAATTTTTTTCTTTAGGTTTCTCATATAATTGTGGGTTACTATTATTTCAAAGGTTTTCAAATAGATATTATTTATTTTGAATTTTTAGAATCTAAAATTTTTCCACAATACTGGATAACTAATCCTAAGATTTCAGATTCTTTGATGTAACAGGTTAAAAAAATTACATAGTATTTTTATCTTAAAAAACTCAAAATTCCTTTGTAAATGAATCATTTGATACGATAAAAAACAAACTAACTAAATTTATTGAGGTTTTAAATTGCTGTTCTCAGTTTTACGATTATTATATTCAAATCCACAAGGAATGAAAAATGCCAAATTTGAATAGAAATAATACCTTTATAAAAGATATTATGTATCCAAGGTTAATCGAGAAGATTGGGCCACATGCCTCTTTAAACATAACTTTAAATTGTCGTTAGACTGATTATTAATTTGGGGGAAGAAAATGTTTATTTTAAATGAATTTTATAGTATTAATTAAATAGTTCAGAACAAAATGAATACTCAATATATGAAGCCTTATCTTAAAATTAAAAAATACAGATATATCATAGTTAAAATAAAATTGAGAATCGGCAAATTTTCCAAACCGGAATCTCTTGAATAATCTAACATCAGTGGTAATTATTGTAGCAATATGGATGTGGCAATGTGTCTGTCGGTGTCGTCAGTTGACGTCACAGAGTATAAAAAACATCATCGCAACGTCAGAATTCGGTGTGGGCTAAAACCTAGACATGATGCACTTGGGTAATAAATGGTTAACCAAAAATGTCCGTCTTTGTATTGTAAATCATCTTGATTCCAGCTAACAACTTTGGAGACAACACAGAGATGGACAACAGGGAGAAGACCTTCTCCTGGAGTCTGAAAAGGCTCAGAAAATTAACATTTAATTGTGAGTAGCCCTTTTCATATTTCCAGTTCGACCCCTGCCAGCCAAGAAACGACCGTCTATCGATGCAAGCGTGAGAACGGCCAGAAGACGACAAGACTATACACCCACAGGTGAGCAATAACAACGAGCAACATCATCGCAACATCATTTTAAATAATTAATAAGATGAAATGACCTCGTTTTCATTTCGTTTAAGGAGAAATGAAACCCTTTTCTAAAAAATATAAGCTTTATTGGGAAATCTGTTTATAATTTTACATCTTACTAAAATATGTCGAAATGTTTGCCAGATATTCAGTGATAAAGAGGTTAAAGAGTTTTCGTATATTTTTTTTTTGTTTGTTTGTTGTTGCCAATATTTTAAT
This sequence comes from Idiosepius hallami, assembly GCA_034780655.1. NCBI lineage: Eukaryota > Metazoa > Mollusca > Cephalopoda > Idiosepiidae > Idiosepius > Idiosepius hallami. Next base: position 12,331 of record JAUZSX010024718.1, read on the forward strand.
GCAAATTGGGCATTTATTCAAAGAAATAAGCTTTTCCATAGTTTTCAATTTGATAAAGAGTTGCCATGGGTCAGTGTTAACAACTAAAACAATAACCAAAAAAAAAAAAAGGAAACTAAGACAAATACTCTTAAAAAGTCAATTTGTAGTTTCTAAAAACAACAATAAGCAGCCAAACTGTAGCCTTAGCCCAGGGAACTTTGGTTCAAATCCAACAGATCACTTTACTTCTGCATTGTTTTAAACTAGTGCTGTCTTCATAAAAAAAAAAAGAAAGGAGAATAATAAAGAAATCAATATTGCTTTTCCCAACACCGGGTCAAGTATAGAATCTTTACTCATCACTCAGATATCTACATTTATCCTTGTGCTTTTTTTACTATACTCTTCCTTTACCTAACATGGCTTAATGGGTAGGCAGTCAATTTTGGAATCGTAATATGTGAGTTTGAATCCTAGTTGCTCCATTTGCTTTCATAATTGGACTAATACCCTTGGGATAAGTATAAATACCCACATTGCCTCCAGCAATGAGTTAAATAGTGCACATTATTTTATTTAAAAAAATATGTGTGGACCAGAAGAGCAATTATCAAAAAATGATTGCTCCCAACATTAAATGACCTAAAGGGTTGATATGCAGTAAAACCTAACTTAACAAAACCACTTTTTAAATACTTATCCCCCTTACATTAAATTAATCAGTAGAAGTGTGGGAATATGCTTTTAATAAAAAATATTCTTCACACGGCCCTAGTTATTTGGTCTGTGATAAAAGTATTCTTTAATAAAAGCATATTGTCCCTACCTTAGTAAAAAGATGTCAATAGTTCTTAGAAAACCATGTTGGACATGCTGAATATGTAGAAAATGATGCACACAAGAACTTTTGTTTTTTTTAAATTTGCATTTTCATTAAAATAAATTCGAGCTACAACTGATTTTTTTGTACTATTGAAGGAATATTAAATTAATTAAGTAGTATTCAAATATTGTATAAGATTTTTGGGCTACTCAGTATAAGTACCAGGTGCCAGGGTCCTTAAAAAAATCTCTCTTGGCACCATGATTTACCAAATTTTCACAATTTGCCATTGAAATAACTCTTTCTATTAAAACTTCACACATAGATGCATTCCATAGTCTATATTATTTGACAAAAAACATTTTCAAAAATGTCCATTTTAGCCCATTTAAGAGTGAATGAACCAGTGTTTAGTTTCCCAATGTAATAATATTGCAAACTGACCTCCAACTTTTGAAACACATTTTTGAATGAAATATACATAAGTTTGGCTACAAAACATCTTTTTCATGATTTTTTTCTTTGGAAATTAGACAATCAGTTAAAATCAAGATGGATAAACTTTTTTTTTAACATGAGTTTTTCATTTTCACTTATATTAAAGTATAACCATTTTATAGGAACTTGAAGACCTTGGACAAAGCCAGGTAATTGCAGATAGACATTCAAATAAGATGCATCTTTGATAGTAAACCCATTTAAAAAGAGGAGTATGTTTTTTTTATTATTGATAGAATTACCACTGCTTTTATTAAGCATTAGATAAATAAAATACTAGAAGTATTACTCAGCTTTGCCTGGGCACCAAATACTTGCCACTAAGCTAATAAAAGAAGCCTATAATATAGGAGAGCAATAAATAATTTTTAAAACTCAATTCATGTCTTATGCTTTTTATTCTTAATTCATCTGTTTTTTTAACTAAATTCATTTCTAATGTTTTTTTCTATGAAACTCCTTTCTCTTACTTTTTCCATTTCTATAGCTTTCCTCTGGGATAATTTCTTTTTTTTTGCTGATTTCTTTTTGTTTTTTGGGGACTAGCAAGAGTTTAGCTATCCTGTGAGTAGTTTATATGGGCAATGCCTGTAACCCTGCTAGTTTGAAATAGATTTGTAAGAGAAAAATGTTTAAGCACAAAACTAGCAACTGGCATCAAAAATAAATGACTCACCTATGTGACTGGTGTCTTCTCTGCTGTAATCAGCTGAATTTCTTTTGTTATAATCAACTGGAGTTCTTGAACGACTGTCAACAAGATTTTCACGACTAGCAGCCAAGGAACCTGGAGCACTTCGATTTTCATTCTGTGAAAAAAAAAACAAGAAAATTATTATTACTATTAGTTTATCAGTTCCACCAATAAAAGCTAATTTCCAAGTGACTAAATTGATGAAGTTTATCTCTTAAGATATAAGAACATATTTCTTTACAGATACCTAGTAAATACAGGGTGTCCATAAGTCTGGACACATAAGATAGTTGAATATTTTTTATATATAATTAAAATTAAGTTTTATTTTCCCGACTTATTTTATTCAAATAACCTCTTCAATATGAGTGCCATTATTTGCAATGCAAATGTCAAAGCAATTCACAAAATTTGCATAAAGATATTAATAATTTTGAATACTATTTTGAAAAATATTCAACTTTACTATGTGTCTAGACTTTACCGACACCCTGTATATTACAAGTTAGAAAAGAATTTTATGCAGGGAATGAAAATTGTTAAACATAATGTTTTTACTCTAAGCTTTAAAAATTAAGATACAAGATTTAATTTGAAAATTATCAATTTTCACAGAGCTCTTAAACTTTACAAAGTAGGATATCAAGATTTAACTTCAAAATTAACTTAGATTTATTTTATGTAAAGTATTTTTTTGCACTTTTAAAAACAATTGAAGCTGAAAATTATATATCTATATCATTAATTGCTATAGATAGATAGATATTATTTTTCAGCATTCTCTGAATTAAGTATATGAAAGGGTTAATTGTTTGGAATGTAAAATGTTCAAAAAAGATGAAACTAAAGAAGGATACATCTGGCAAAAATTCAGTGAAAGTCTTCTGCATTAATTGTGATTAATTGCTCTGCACCAAAAACTCAATGACTATGAGCCAAAGTAGGGGAAAAAAGAAAGAAAAAATGACAGATTGATTTAAACTAGGTTTAAAATATATAGTCATCCATACTTTCTAAAATAAATAAACATCCAAGTCATAGAAATATTTTGATTTTATACAATGATATATAATAAGAGCATTAGAACCAGTGATCTTATAAAAATGAAGAGTCTGTGAAATGTTAATTCCAAGTTACTACAATTTGCCAAATTTTAAAAATTGGAATAATGTGTTCATTGATTTACTGACTAAAAATAGCTAACTAGCGCTCTCTCTGTCTCTCTCTGTCTCTCTTTCTCTCTCTCTCTCTCCGCCCCCCCCCCCAGGGGATGGGATATCTGACCAGATTTCTGAAATTTTAATGAGACAAACCAAGATATCTTTTTAAGATTCAAGCTGTCCCATTCCATGAAATCATTTGTATCTGACTTGCACTAGTTTCACTGGGTCTGCTTAATAAGTACTTTTAAAAATTCTTTTTCATAAGTCCAGTTGCTCGTATAATAATTGATTCATGTGCCATTTTACTTGGTACAAAATTGAACCTCAGAAAAATGAAATGATAATTTATCCAAATATTCCAGTAGCAATAACAGTAGTAGTATTAGTTACTCCTATAATGATTGGTATAATTGTAACCTCTTTTAAATACCAATTTATTTTCATGTTAAATTTAATTTTTGTTATCTTTTCCCTCTCAGCTCTGTAAAGCCCTGCATCATCAGGGATATTGACCTCTCTTATGGGTGATTTTTTTATTTGCTTTGTCCAAGATCACTATATTTGGATTACTGGCTGTGTCTTCTAGATATCTACCAGTAAAGGTCTATGAGTCATTCCTAACTGTTCGCTCATGTATATGTTTCCAAGTTTTCTTACTGCACTCAACTTTTAGCTTCCCACATTCAATGAAGGTATTTACTAACTCCATTATGGTGATCAGTATAAAAGCCATCTCCAACTAAGAATCAGAAACTGGTTGCTTTTTCTTTAAATGAATTGCAATGAGACCATTGGAATTCATCTGTTTCTTAATTTCTATTCATTATGAATAAACCTAATTATTTTTTTCTAAAATTTATCATTTGAAATAAGCATATATATTTTTTCAAATTTTTTTCATAAACGTTTTTTTTTTGTTCTCACACAGTTTTTGGAAAAAACCAAGAGCCCTTTTTAACCCATAGCTGGAGGAAATGTATGGATTCATAACTTTCCCAATACTAGTCCAATGGAATGACTAGGCTTCAAACTCAAGTACCATGATTCCGAGCTCAGCTGCCTACCCACAAAGCCAAGTGGACCTTCTTCCCACCATAGATTAGGAACTGTTTAGAACACAAACAATTCACTTAAATCTAAAATTCTCTTATACATAATTGCTCACACCCCCCACTCAACCACTCTCCCAAAGCTGAAGCAATATACTGTCAATGTCATTTCAATGTTTTCAAACCTTTCCCCATCAGAGAAACATCCCCCTATCCTGTACAAAATGTCCCTCAGTTCAACTTTGTGTTTGTCTTGATATTGTTTATCCCTGACATCTTTGCTGGCCCTCTGACCTCTGGGCTGACCCCTCTAACTTCTAACTTAACCTTCCTAAGTTCTTATCTTTTAGCTTCTGCTTGGGGAATCCAAAGTTTATCACTTCTCATTTTTGATTAATGGTCTCCATAAACCATTAATGTCTGAGCACCATCTCTCAAAGACAAGAGAATTAGCTGAAACTAACAACATACATAATGGTCATAATTATAACAATTTTGTCTGGCTGAAAACAGGTTTATCTATTTTTCAGAATGTTCTCTAAAAACACACATCAAAATTGAAAGCAAGATTATTGATAAATAAAATTTACAAATAGAGTATATATATATCATTATTTGAATTAAAATAAAAAAACTTTTTATTAGAAAGAAAACTAGAATAAAAGAAAAAATCTACATAAAAATATAGCATAAAACACAAAAAAAACAATGTTGCTACTAGATCTTGTTGAGCAGGAAAACTTTTCCCCACTCATTCGAGCTTGGATCAGTCTTCCTGTTGTCATAGAATTTTTCATTGTGAGGGAGGGTGAGGGAGAGGGAAGGCCTTTCAGTTTTAATGCTTAATGCATTTGACTGATCATACCACAAACTGCTGACCAGACTAGTACAGTACCTGATGTTCCTAAGTTATTACCCATCTTGGTACTGAAGAGGCTCTATGATGCTTAACTTTGTCGATCTGGAGGGAACCGATGACTACAACGTGACTTGATCGTACTAGTGCTACTACTATTGCTGCTGTTACTGCTATTACTACTGCTGAAATATTTAGACAAACTGCTGTTCTGGATTAAATTCATTTTTCTAAGGTTCAATTTTATCAATTGTATTTTATTTTTGAGATAGGGCTTTAACTTTTTACCGAGGAAAATCACGCATGAACCATTTTTGGTGTCACTTGGTAATGTCAGGAATCTTCATGGGAATATGTACACAAAATATTTCGCAGAGGCCAAAGAAGATCAAACCAGTGACCTAAAGCTATCTACTAATATTTGTCCCTGATAGAATAATGAGTATACAATGCTGAGGAATCGATACAAATCTTGACTGTTAGAAATAAGAATATTATTTGTACAACTTTAGACATAATTTGAAAGGGTTGAACAAGGAGATCCACACCTTTCCCTTACCTGCCAAAAATGAAGGATTTTATATTTTTTTAAATATTAGATCCTAAACTATGTTGTAATCAGGATAATTTTTAAAACCTATTTTACAAACATGCAAATTGTCTATATGAAAATGAAAAATAAAGTTAGTATTAACCCCTATCATTTTTCAAATTTATGAACAAAATTTTTAGAAAAAAATAGAAAAATAAAAAATAATACTATTCATTGAACAAGAAACCTTTTACATGGTTACAAAATGATTATTACTAAGAACCCTTCAAAAGAACCAAGCAATTAATAGAAATGCATTATCTCTTAAACATATGGAAACCACTTAATAAACACCTTTCAAGGCAAATCACTCTGGTTAAATAAACCTAAGTCTTTCTATAACAACACTGTCATAAAATGGAATGCATGAAATCACTCATTATAAATACAGACACTAAAAGTTCAGCACTCAATTACAAATGTCTGCCCTCTCAACCTCTGAGCCAATTATCTGAAACCTAACATCATTTCTGCAGCTTAGGCTAGAGATAGACAAGTAAATTGACATTAAAGTATATAGACTCTTCATTCCTCAGACAATTTTCAGCAAGACTAGAGGATTTACAAGAGAAGTTTCTTTTTTTCTATTTTGCTGCACTGACTTTTGTAGCTATGTTTTATCTAGGAAAGGTCATATCGTCTTCATTTAACGTTTGGTATTGCTCTATATCTAGACCCTCAGTTAGGGTGCTGTCGATATGTGTAATTTTTGTGGTGTTAGTTTTGCAATAATGTTGAGGAAAGAACACATAAACTGTTAAATAAAAATGTACAAAAGAATTTACAGGAAAAGGGTGAATTAAGCAATATCTTTGCTCAGCTGCTTGAGTCGTTCGTCGCAACCTTACTTGCCGCATTTCATCTCTGACTGACCTGGTGAACTACTTCTATTTCCCCGGAAGTGTCATCATTAGATGGAAGTGACGTCAGGGTATAGTTCACTATTCCAGGCAGTAGGGAGGAGCGTCATTGCAACTTTTTGCAGGAATCTAGAGGTTAAACATATTCAAACCCAAGGGTTAGATATTGAGCAATATCTAATGTACTATTCAGAAAGCTGATTTAGATATCTGTGAGACGTAAGTACGAATATCAGCTCCCTATAGAATAATAGATGATAAATAAGTCATACCAAAACCCAGTAATGTTTAACTCTAAGGTAGAAATTTCTTTTACAATTTACTTGTTTGTATTTTATGGGATGTCAACCTTTATAGGTCATTTAATGCCAAGAACAATCATTCTTAACACAATGTTTGCTATTTAACCAATAGCTGGAGGGAATGTAGGGATTCATACCTTTCGCAAGGGTATTAATCCAATTATGAACACTATTGGAATGACTGGGATACAAATTCGTGTACTACTATTCCAAAGTCTGACCAAATGGACTTCATCTTTTACTATCTATAAGATCTTAATTAAAACGTGAAATAAACACCAAATAAAATGGATATATTTTCTTGTTTTTTTTTTCTGCTTTATTATTAACTAATCAATATTTTGCCTCGTGTGCTTGTTGAAATATTTTTGGTCTAATGGTTAATGGAGTATGATCACAAGGATAGGAACTTTTTCTTATATATGGAAGATGAATTAAAATAAGCTAATCACAGAGCAAAAAAAGACAGAAATTCTCTTACTTAATGAACCCAGAATGAACAAATTCTCACTTTCCAAAATCTCGGATTAAAGACCTAAGATGAGGTTTCATAATTTGAGTATAACTTAATTTTTCAGACTTTGGTAGTTTAAGATCCCAGTAATCACTGCATTTTGACTCAGTTCAAAACAAGATTTGATAGACAACAACTAAGGGAGAAAGTGATTACTTGGATACGGTTACAAGACTCAGCATTCCTATCTGAGGTTGTAGTAAATCACTTGAAGACGGCTTGAAGTGAACTTGGCCGAATCTTAATGGGAAAAAAACATCCTAACCTATCAAGATGAGGACAGAAGTCTGAAAAATAAAGTTAATATTCAGATTGTGATATCAAATTCCAGACATCTAAATCATACATCCACCATAATTGGTGTAGTATACAAATTTTTTTGCATCTTTAACTAAATCATCTGAATGGCTAAATAACTTCTTTTTTTTCTTATTTTGTCTACCTTTTAATGGCTCAACAGCCATTTTTAAAGCATTACACTTTATACTTCAATGATTGTTAATGAAATAGCAATAATAATACTAAAAGCAATCAGAATAGTAACCCATTCAATGTCATTGTTGATGCCTTCATTAATCACTATTGATGATTAAAGTTGCTTGAAAATAGCTGTGCAACCAGTCAAAAGTGTTTAGAGAAATATGAATAGGTGTTGAAACAGAATTTAGAAAATTTTCTTGATACATAGATAAGGTAAAAAAAAAAGAAAATCTTAGTTAAAACAACTCAAAAATTTCTTTGTTATTACTATTCAATAAAGATTTGTTCAAATAAGTCTTAGTAAGCATACAAAATATTGATAGTGATAGCCATGTGCATAAAAGCATAGATTATTAATGCTGATCGATATATCATTCTTGTTATTTACAAAATTTTTCATTGGTTTTATCTAAATATATACCTGAAAGATTAGCTTTCACACTTTGACCTATATCATTCTTAACTTCTCTTATTATTTATATCCTTGTGAATATATTAAAGTTTGTCTCTTCTCAATTTTCTACTATGTTCATCATTTGATTTAAAATGAAATGACAAGTATCAAAACCAGATTACCATTATTGATATTCGTGTTTTTTCCCCCAAAGTCAACTTTTACTTAAATTCATAAAAAATAATGAAGGAAAAATATACAGAATAGTCAAATATGATGAGACAGTCAGTGTAAAATGAGTTGTAGTTAAGTGGATAATCAAGAAAGTCAAGTTATTGGGCCCTCTGGGGAAAAAAGCATACAAAAACAAGTTTAGGAATAAAGGAACAAGGCACAACACACAGAAACTAAGAGTTAGGTATGGTAGAGCCCACCGAAATGTGAAAATAGCGCCAAAACATAGTGGAAGGGCTAAGTATGTCAAAAAGAAGCCTAAAAGGTTATTATACTCAGGAAAAAAAAGAATCATCATAAGCATGATGGACAGAAAAGTAGATAGGAATGGCCTTGCACTCAATTGAAGAGATAGCCCTAGCACTCAATTGAAGAGATAGCCCTAGCACTCAATTGAAGAGATAGCCCTAGCACTCAATTGAAGAGATAGCCCTAGCACTCAATTGAAGAGATAGCCCTAGC
>JAUZSX010024829.1:0-21233 GCA_034780655.1 Idiosepius hallami
CTCTCTTTCTCTGTAGCTAGCTCTCTCTCTCTCTCCATGAATATATATATATAGCCCTCTCTTTCTCTGTAGCTCTCTCTCTCTAGCTAGCTCTCTCTCTCTATCTATCTATTCTAAAAGAATCCTTACTTTTCTCTCTTTATCAACAAATTTTCATTTTAGAATATTTTCCCCATCACAACAATTGCTTGTGTTGATTCTATCATCAACCAAAAAATGCATGCTTACACAGCTATTAATCCCTTCCCACAATCCTTTAACCACACAGCAGACTCTCATATTAATGCCTTCCCCCTCCTCCTCCCCACCACTTTAAAATCCAGTTGTCATAGCAACAGCCCAGCATGGCTTTTTCCTAAAGAAAGACCAAAACAATAAGCTTCAATCTCTTCACTGCAAAACTTGGACTAAATTAAAGCTTCTTTTTCTGACTCAGGCATTTTAAATCTTATTTTATGAAAAAGGTTAAATCAACCTTTGATAATGATACTTTGAAAATTACATACTGTGATGTTAAATAGTTTATTTAGATTTATTTTTTTTAATTTGTAATAAATAATCTGCAGTCAGTCAGACTTGACTATGACTAGTTGGGGCTTCAGTATTCCACCTTGGCACCCAACTCGCAAGCGCAGGTTATTATTGGTGCAATATCTGTTGTGCTTCAGATAGATACCCTTTGAACCTCGACTGCCCACTATGACTAATTGGGGCTTCACTATTCTACCTTGGCACCCAACTCACTAGCCCAGGTTATTATTGGTGCAGTATCTGTTGCGCATCAGATAGACACTTCTTGAACCTCTAATGCCCACATATAGTGGAGCAAATCCGTGACAACTGGCAGCAGAGGAGGCCGCAGGGCTTTAGAAATCAGTGTTGCCCTTTACCTAAATGAGCTACTCTCGCTGGTTAATGAGCCCCATCTGCCGCATGCAGATAATGTGAATGTAATGGTTTTGACTGGGATTTGAACTCACGTAATAAGATTTCAGAGCGCAAGCTTTTACCAATGCTCAACCATCGCCACCAAATTTATAATTTACAGTTCACGTGTTACAGTATGTCTATATAATTGTAAAGATTTTACCAAGAATTTTAAAAGAAAATTGACTAAAATAAAGAAAATGCCTGGAGAGATCATCAATTGAAATTTGATAAGTAAAAATATTGATAAGTAATAAAATAAGTATTAGATTTGTAAAAACTCAACTTCCTCTCCTGTATTTTATCAAGATAATCTTAATTGGTTATGTAAGTTCATTGTACACATATCGATTACCTGTATCTTTAAGATGATGTAACACAATGGTAAACAATGTAGATATTGGATTTGGAGTTGAAGAACTTGTTAAAATGAGAAAAACTCACCATCTTGCTCTAGGTCTTCATATGACATTAAGTTCAAAATATTTTCACTCACCTACAAAAAGAAAAAAATCAATATAAATAAAAAACTTATTTTTATAGTGTACTTTTTATCATAGATTAAGATATAAAAATTGTAGGGTTACTGAATATAGTTAATAAATTAACTGAAAAAAAATCAAATCTGCATTAGAAAAGGGACCTTAATTCAGTCTGCTTGAGCTTAGTTCTACAGAATAATTGACAGGCATCTATCTATCTATTTATCTATCTATTCAATTCTCTCAATATCCACTTTTGGATCTAAACACTTGAAATTTGATATATGGAACCTTCAGACCTGGGGAAAACTTTAATTGGTTAAAGAAAAATAGCTAGTAAAGGGTCAAATTTTGGAATTACAGAAAACAAAATCAAAAACACAAAAGCAATCATCAAAGCATTCAAAATTTGCATAGAACAAGAATTCAGACCACCAAAAATTGCATATGTATTGTGTTGCTTTCCTATATAATAGACTTTCATAACTAATTTAGTCGCAAGTATGGAGGGGGGGTCAGGAAATACTTCTGATCTAAATAAGAAAAATGGATAAGAAAAAAAATGTCAAAATATTAAGATTTTTCTCATCCATCAAGCTTTGAAAAATTCTATATTGGATAAATTCTAAATATCTGACGGGAATTCTTCATTCTATGTAAAAAGCTAATGATCCACATACCTTGGCTCAAATAAATCTATAAATGCTTAAAACTTATTGAGTGAGTTTTTCTCTCTCTCTCTCCCTCTGTCCCTCTCTCTCATAAATATAAATGTTTAAGACTTATTGTGTGTGTGTGTGTGTCTCTCTCTCTCTCTCTCTTTGTCTCTCTCTCTCTGTCTCTCTCATAAATATAAATGTTTAAGACTTATTGTGTGTGTGTGTCTCACTCTCTCTCTCTGTCTCTCTCTCTCATAAATATAAATGTTTAAGACTTATTGTGTGTGTCTCTCTCTCTCTCTTTCTCTCTGTCTCTCTCGTAAATATGGCAAGTTTTCTTTTTTTAATCCAAATAGATGGAAGTTATATAAAAATGGATACATTAAGTTAGGATTTTTTTTTCTATGTAGGCATTAACATTCATGATTATTGAGTGTCAAAAACATTTTGGGCAATTTTAGCAAAAAAAAAGTAATGGCAGTAAAACCCAAATTTAGGGTGGGGAGAGAGAAAAGATTCCTATTTAAGTCAAATGTATTAGTCTGTTTATGACAGCAAACCAGAATTATAGAAAAAGAAAGAAATGAAGAGAAGAAAAAAAAATATTTAAACTTTGATATTTTTAATCAACATCATGAGATCTAAATCAGGTATCTGAAAAATATGCTGACAATCATTAAATTAGCAAATGCACTATTCTAAAAAGTGTGTATTTCAAAAGTCAAAGTTCATTTTTATTCCTCCCCCCTCCCACAGAAATAGGTATGAATCAAATATTGTTGATGATAATGGAGGGTAGGGGCAGAAGAAAAGAAATTTGCTTTAAAATAAAAAAATAAAAAAAGGCAGGTGGTGGTTTAAACTAGTAAAATTTTCAAAAACAAAAAGGTCCTAAGTAAAACAGACGAAAAAAAAGGTTTATTGTAGACCTCCCACAAAACTTATTTACATTTGAACCCTCAAAAGAGGAAGGGAATCTCTCTCAATTAACTGCAACCTAGTCATAAAATTAACTGAAAGAAAAACTCTCACCTTCTACTTGAATGACTTTTCAAAACCTATAAATTATTTCCTACAGGTGTGTGAGTTTATATAGAAAAAGAAAAAAAGTAGGAAAAGAATCTTACCAATTTAGATTTCAGATAAATAAACTAAAGATTATTTATCATAGAAATATTGAATTAGTTCATTATTACCTTACACAGGGAATTCCATGGCTCAGTGCTTGGGCATGGAAATCATATATCAATTCAAACCCTCATGTTTCCCATTATTTTTTACTTTGCTGCTAATGGTTTACCAACTTCTCATCACGTGGACAATTCATCACCCCAACATCAATAACTTTCAACACCCAAAAGAAAAATAAGTTACATCTACTCATGTAATAATGTTAATTCTAGAATTATGTTTTTATAAGGTTAAATCTTTAGCCTCTTTGACAATTTGAGGGTTATTTTTAAGAGAGATTATTAAAATCTATAACGTGAATATCATTCACTTTTTCAAACTTTAAAAAAATTTATTTCAATTAATTTATTTTCTATTTTTCATATTTAAAAAATCTGAACAAACTTCTTCAAATAATTTTATTTTATTTCAACTTAATGTTAGCAAACATTACAGATGTAGAAATAAAACTATAATGTATCAAAATATTAATTTACTTGTCTGGTCTGTCTGGTGTCACAAATATGAACCATCATTATCATCATCATCATCGCTAACTGTAATTAATGGATTGCTACTTTTTTGAGCTATGGCTTTAAAGTTATTGCTTTTTTAATAACCTGATTATGAAAGAAAGATGTGATTGTTTTTGGCACAAAATAAGAAAAAAAAAAAGTAAAACTAACAGCTGATACCATGATTCAATGTGAAGTTTTCAAATCTAAAGCTAGTGATGACACAGAGAAGGGGTCAAGAAAGGGCTTTAGATTTGAGGGTGGGAGATCAGTTGAAATTTTAGTTGGGATGATGCCTGGAGGTGTTGGCTTTCTGTCTGAGTCCAGTGCTCTAGTTTTGTCAGGACTGACAGTTGGTGACATTTGACTTTAGCCAGTGGTTAAAGACTATTCGGTTGTTTAGTGTGCCAATGTGACAGTAGGCAGCGACAGTGGAGCATTGGTAAGAGCTTGGTCTCTGAAATTGTCTCTGAAGCGAGTTCAAACCCTTTAGCGGCCTCGGGCAGATGAGCTAATTAACTCGCGAGAGTATCTCATCTAGGTGAAGAGCAACACTGATTTCAAAAGCTCTGCAGCCTCCTCTGCTGCCAGTTGTTGCAGGTTCGTTCCACTGGATATGGGCATTGGAGGTTCAGAGGGTGTCTATCTGATGCGCAACAGATACTGCACCAATCATAACCTGCGCGAGCGAGTTGGGTGCTATGATTGAATACTGAAGCCCCAGCTAGTCATAGTCAAAGTCTAACTGACTGTGAATGTGACAGTGTATTGAACTAGGGTGTCATTAGATGAGAAGATATAAGAAAAAAATTTCAGTCAGCTTTGTCTACAGTGGGTACAAATTAAAAGGGCCAATGTTTGTATCATGTAAACAAAGATAATTCAAAATATTTTGGCTGTAAATTACAATCACTGCAATTAATTTGACATTCACTGCCCAAACCAACCAAAAAGGAAAAATAAAAAGACTTTTTTTGTTTTGTTTATTTGAATGTATAAAATAACACCTAATACCAGAGTAATATCTTAAATTTCTTAATACTCCCTTCCCATCATGTATAGTAAAGCAATGTCCTAACATATGGCTGACAATTGCAACTATTTTTATTGCCAAACCAAGCTTTAATGATTCTATTATGGATATTGCCACTCATAAAATATATATAATTAATAAAAGCATTGTGGAATTGCAGCAAATCTAAGTGAAAATGGTTGTAATATAGCTTAATAATGGACTATGACTTATGGAGTCTAACCCCAGCTGTCTCTTAACTGTCGATTAGAGACACTAATTGATATCTCCATGATTGGGAGAGAAAAAAAAAAGTTCACAAAATGCTAATAAAAATTTATACATAAAGAAAACAACAATAAGCTTAGTCCTTTACACAGACCACATCTTAAAGAAAAACAAAAATAAATTAAAAAAAATTTTTTTTAAATTAATAAAAAAATAAAAATAATTTTTTAAAAATCTTTGCCAATTAATAGAATCCATTCCAAAATCCATCTATCTCTACCCCCCCCAGTAACCAACTGAATATTTATATATTTTCGATATCAGGCAGTAGTTCATTTAGAAAACATACTCTGTTAAATAAGATGCAGTTTTGCTTTTTAAACTGAAAGAAAAAGTTGAAAATAACATTTTTAAGAGGAAAACTGCATCTTGTTTAACCAAGTATGTTTGAATATTATATTTACTTGATAGAGCACCAACTCAAATTAGGCACATGGCCATTTTTACATCCTCTATATACACGGGCTTTTTGAATTCAGTGTTGCCCTTCACTTAGATGAGTTGCTCTCCAGAGTAAATGAGCCCTATCTGCCCGAGGCAACTAAAGGCGAATGTAATGGTTTTGACTGAAATTTGAACTTGCGTTATGTGATTTCAGAGTCCAAGCTTTCAGCAATGCTTTACCCTCACTGCCAAGTATGTTTGAATATATATTTAAGATAAGTTTAATCATATGAAAACAATACAAGATAGAGAAAAACTTATAAAAAGGATAAGTTCTCTTTCAATATGAATTAAATGATGAAATTGGTTTGGAGTTACAGAAAATCAACCTTTTTGATCATTTAATGCTGATATTGCATTATTTAATCCATATTTCAAAGAAAGAAGGAAATTTATACCTTTCTGAAAAGCCTTAAGTGTGAAGATAATGAAACCACTAGGGTTTGAACTAGTGTATTACAATTCCAAAGTGCAATCAATTATCTATTACACCTAGCGAGGAAGGGAGATAGGTGGAAAGAGCCCAAGTATGAAGATAATGAAACCACAAAGGTTTGAACTAGTGTATTACAATTCCAAAGTGCAAGCATTTATTTATTACACCTTAAGCTTCTCCTGCTATAGACAGGTACTTCTAGGAGCTAAATTATTTACATTTGATGCAGAGGAACATTGACATATAAATTCACTTTATAATCTCGTAGGTTACAATCAATTCTGTGCCAATAAACATAGAAATGTAAAAAGCAAACAAAGTCTGTACGTGCATTAGTTCTAACAAATCTAAATAAATTCGAGTTTCTTCCTACGCTTGAGTATTGAGAGCATCAAAAATATCTACATTATTTTAGATTAAGATACAATCCCAATATGCAATGTAATTTATAAAGTTGTCATAAATGAACCAGCTAAGTGATTGGGAAAATTGATTTACAGACAGGTGGTAAAAGATCTAGAAAAATAACTAGTCTCTATCATTTTATAAATCAGTATAAAAGAAATGATTTTGTATGAATTTATATTGCTATCGAAAAGAATCATTTCCTTGTACAACATCTACAAATCTATTTATCCTTTCAATATAAAAGAGAAGATTTCTAGCAAAGTAATTTAATATAATAATTGCTGTATTCACTTAAAATAATATGAATCCTTCAAATATCAATTTTGTATGTTTAATGGGATAATTGCTATTTTGATGGGATAATTGCTATTTTAATAACTTGTTTACAAAAATTAAAAAAGCTGCATAGAATGATTTCAATGAAGGTTGATGCACCAGTATACAGTCCTTTCATCACCTGACTATTCAACATAGACTTTTCATCACTTGTTTTTTCATCACGTGGACAACTCATCACTCCAAGCTTTCTCATCATTTGGACTTTTCATCACTTGGACTTTTCATCACCTTAATATTAACCACTAGACTTTTAATTGCATTATTTTTCCATTTTGGGGAATCCTTTAGAATGATGATTCTTCATAATATATCCATTTTTGCGAACAGTTTAAGTGTTGTTTATACACAATATTTATTTTTTTTGAGGTTCTGAAATTACTTGATGTTGGGGTGATGAATTCTCCACATGATGAAAAAAAATACATGATATAAAGTCTAGTGGTTAATAGACCATGAGGTCTAGTAGGGTGATGAGAAGTTAGTAACGCAATGCCCCCAAAACAAAGATATCTGCTTAGATTTAAGTTGATAGTAATTATGGTAAATTATCTTTGGGTCATTTCTAAGAAAATATTTTTGAACAATTTTAGTTTCCTAGCTCGCAATTATCAATATTTATTTTGGAAAAAAGACTGAGCAACGATTCATTTAAGGGTAAAATGACAATAGTCCAATTTTACTAATTCACTGTTTTGTTCTAATTTCTTTCAAATAAGGTGTAAAACTAGTTAACTGTTTCATTCAAATTTTAGCAAAAAGTTTAATTAAAAACTTAAAGAAAGTTGTCCTATCTCTTAATTTCTTTTTTTACTTAATTACAAAACCCATTTCCAAAATACACCATTGATAAGGAAATTTTTTCCAAAGGATAGAGATAAAGAAAAATGAGAAATTGATCAAAGAGAATCAAGTCATACAATGTTCTTCTCTACTCCCCATTCATAAAAAAAAATAAATAAATAAAAAATAAAAAAACAGAAATGCATTGTTAAAAAATAAAAAAAAAATTTTTGAACTGAAACTTAAAAAAAAAAATCCAAGATGGATGGAAAACTCTTAGACAATTGATCAAAGGAAGAATCTTTTGATTTCTCTTTTTTTATGGAAAGAGTGAAAAAGAGAAATTGAATTTTTTATTGGCACCAATTGCTCCTTTGTATTTTTCAATGATTTAATTAGAAACACTTCATTGCCATAGTAACAAAAAAATAGCTGCTATTTTAATAATTGTTACATTGGTCTCTAGACACACTTTAATAATACACAAAGAAATACAGCTCCATAAACATTTTTATACAGTCTTTAGCTTTTATTGTTTGTTATTGTTTATATTTAAATCTATAATTTAGCAATACTTAAGTTCTTTTTTAACCCAGACTCAAAAAGAAGACATGTTGGATTATAATCACTGTAAACTATAGCTTATAAAAATTTCAAAAGGATTAAGTTTTTCGTTTTATTAGTTTTAGTTTTGTTTTCAGTATCAAAATTAAAATATTAAACCTCTATTTTTTTTTAAACATTTAAAATTGAATAAAATAGTCAAACCCAAGATTGGTAAACTTTTCAAATAACTTTTTTTTTTTTTGATAAGTTTATTTTTTAGTAAATTCAATAATTAGTAAGAAAAATTAATAACAATTTTCTAATTAGATCATTCCAAGATTTCTGGTAACAATGATTTCCAAAAAAAGAATTACTTTCACCTTCATTGTAAACACCAACACATTAACAAATATAATAAATATATAATAAATATATATAAAGAGTTCATAAGTAACTGATTAGCTAAATTTTTTAAAGAAGGTGGAAATGATATTAAAGATATGAACAGGAAAGTCGGGTGCAAGGGCAAATACACCAGTTTTAGTTAATGACAAACATTTTTTTAAGAAGAAAAAATGTAGTTTTTTGTAATCCTTTGGATAAGGTTTGATAACTTGTACAATTATTGGGTTAGTGCTCACCAAGTAAATATAATCTTTGGACTAATAACCTTGGGGAAAATGTGAATTCCCACACTCCCTCCAGCTATGGATTAAATAGTGCATATTAAAAAAACTGTGTGGTATATCTATATAAAAAAAAAAACATTTATCAAAAATTATTATTCGAGGCGTTAAATGATTTAAAAAGGTTGATCCACTGTTAAACCAACCAATCAAACAATAGCCCAATGCATTCATTCTGTCATTCATTTTTATGCCTTCAAAAATAATTCATTGAAACAACAAATGTAAAATTGAAGTTCTTTTCAGTTTCTGGCTATTAAATCTGTTGTTATATCAATCTTAAAAGAAATAAGTTTTTGATTTGATGATTTTTACTCTTTGGCTAATTTGAATTTTGGTTCACATAAAACGAAATGAGACCACATTCTCATCACTTATATTATTCCCACCCATATTTGTTATATTTATCTTGTATCGTTCAGATTGTATCATTTTTATTTATGGACTAAGTGACTCATTCTATTTTGTTTGACCTGCAGGCATTGTGGCTTTATTCAATATATGTCATATATCAATTTTATAATCCCAAAATGACAGTCACAGCTTTTTTCTTTAACATATATAAGTAATTTATCACAACCAGAAATATTTAACTAGTATTTTCTAAGTTTATGTAAATATGTTCCTTCTTTTTAGCTTCTGTAGGTGCTATATTTCTAAAAGAAAATATGAAATTAAACTGAACATTGCTATTCTTAAATGGTCACCCATCTAACTACTGGTTAGAGTTGGCGTTGCTTAACTTTGGTGATTTGACGGGAACCGGTGTCACCAATGCAACTTGACCGTAAAAATCATTTCAGCAATTTAGAAGTGGTGATTCTTGCTTAAAATTTTTTTTTCAAACACTGAGAAGATACAAAGAACCATTTTTCAATTAAAAATAAACGAGTAAATAAATAACGGAGAAGCGGTTTTGAAAATAATAATAAAAAAATAATTCATTTTCAAACACGAAGCATTTTTTAAAAAAAAGTATTGGCAATTCCGGGCAATACTTCTAGTATTTATTAAAAATTGATAATAAAAATGTACCAATTATTAGCTTCCCAACCACTCAACATATAATAAAAAAAAAACTTCACTGATCACACTCAAGGGAATTTTGACCTGTTCCTCCCCTAAATTTGTTTTTAGCTTATCTTGATGAGATTTAGCTAAAGCCCTAATTTCTAGCAGAAACATAAACCAAAAGAAAAAAAATAATTCATACAGAAAATCTCTTCTTAGACAGAAGATTTGATGGCATAATAGTTAAATGCTTCATCTTTGGAATCATCGGAAACAAGTTTCATTTCCAATCACTCTATTACGTTCACTTACTGGGTGATATAAATCCACATATTCTTTTCATTAATTGCTTAAATAGTATAGTAACTATTGTTCTAACATTCTGTTGATAAGACATCTATGAAAAACATTAAAAAAAAACAACCAACAAATGAGCTTTTAGTCAGTAAGATTTACTAATTCATTGTCTTTTTTTTAAAGATTCAAATGGATGAATTAGTAAAATAAACATAAAAAAATAAACCTTTTTTTAAATTTAAAAATTTTTTTTTAAAAACAAAAACAAGTTATGAAATTATGGATGGATCAATATAGAATATGATGTAAATATTACAGGTATTCTGTTTCCATTGTATGAGTGGATGCCTAGTGTTATGGACATTTGGATATCTCTTAAAATTATTTTAATTTTCTCATAAGACTTATTACTTTTAGTTTTAATGCCTTTTAAAATCATAGATATTTATGAAATGCAACTTTGCTGCCAAAGCCCAAATATGAATACAAATGTATTGACTAGGATTTGAACTCGCATATTGCTCTAACTGATTGTACTTTCTCTTTAAGCCTCTTAAGCATTTGTAAGTCAGGAGCCAAAGATGAAGGTTAAACTATTGTTGTGTGTGTGTGTCTTCTTTTGCCTTAAGTTGCCAGGGATGATATATCAGTTCTTTAGGGTTCAAAGGATTAACAATGGAATTATTTTTTTTGTAAAAAGATTTTATAAAAACAATTGCAGTATTTTGCCAAATTAATCATCAACCATTACACCCAGTGATGCGTTGGGCAGCAAATTTGTTTTTTTTTGCTGTTTCCATAGCATACTTGTTTTAGAAGAAAGAGTCGCTATTGACTCTTTCTCATTTAAACAGGTATGTCGCTATTGACTCTTTCTCATTTAAACAGGTATGCTACTGAAACAGCAAAAAACTAAAGTCTTTAATTTCTAAGAAATGAAGAGATTTACAAAGATTCAGGTCTAATATTTCAATATCAGCAATTTAGATCTTTCTAAAGAATCAGGGATTTTTGATATTTTTAAAACTCAGTCAAGAGTTCCTCTTCTTCGATTCAATATTAATAATCTGGAGTGAAAATTAGCAAACATTTCTCATCTAATTAATTCAATTCATTTTTATTTCATCTGAAAAACATGCAAGCTTCTAATTAACCCAAACATTTAATTAATCTTTAGAAAACCAATATTTTAAAAAGTAAACAGCAAACTCTTCACTCATTAGCTTTTATTCTAATCAATTCATTAAAGAAAAGGAAAAAAAATGGTTACAAGCTTAGCTTGGAGACATAAGTAGTAGTAGTAGTAGTAGTGCCAATAGCAGTTTGCTTAATTTATTCAGCAATAACTTGAATTGGTTATTCAACCCTTTCCACCCTAAAGGGCAGATATATATCGGCCTTTGTAGCCAAAGGCAAAAAAAACACACTGATATTTGGACTCAAATATGGTTCTTTAATAGAACGTCTCTGAGTGACTACTTGGTAATATTTGTAAGTCAGGATCCAAAGATGAAGGTTAAACTATTGTTGAGTGTGTGTCTTCTTTTGCCTTAAGTTGCCAGGGCTGATATATCAGTTCTTTAGGGTTCAAAGGATTAACAATGGAATTATTTTTTTTGTAAAAAGATTTTAGAAAAACAGTTGCAGTATTTTGCCAAATCAATCATCAACCATTACACCCAGTGATGCGTTATGCAGCAAATTTGGGTTTTTTTTGCTGTTTCCATAGCATACTTGTTTTAGAAGAAAGAGTCGCTAGCCCTATGCTCAATCATTACACCCAGTGGTGTGTTGGGCAACAAATTTGTTTTTTGCTGTTTCCGTAGCCTACTTGTTTTTACGGGAAAGAGTCACTAGCCCTATGCTCATCCCCCAAACTAGAGGACCTTTTGAAATCAGTGTTGCCCTTCACCTAGATAAGCTACTCTCCTGGGTTAACAAGCCACATCTGCCAGCGGCAGCTAAATGTAGTTTCAATGGTTTTGACTGGGAATAAAATAAGTCATCCCTTATAGTCACTAAGGGGTTCAATAGTATGTTATCCAACAACTTTGCAATCCTGCCAACTAATATAACTTAAGCCAATAAGTTACCATAAACCCCCAGTATTCTGATGATAATGGTGGTAGTAGTTTAGTTCTCTACAACAGATCTAAGCACGAATAAATAATTCAATAGATTATTTTCAGTTAATTTATTTTTGTTTGTTGCATGCAAGTTCTAATCTGACCTTGAAACAGACAAACATAATACAGAGGGCGGCAGTAGATGGATTCAAGATTAAAGTTAAATCCATCTTCAATCTTTCTATTCTACAGAGAAGAACATGAAAAAAAAAAAAATTTTAAATGTGCATTAAATTAAAAAAAAAAAAAAAAAAACTGTCTATCAACCCAATTTTTTTTTTTTTTTCATTATTGTATATTTCATTATTTGTTGGGGTAGGCAAAGAAAACCAACTGGTTAAACTGAGACATTTCTGAAATTAAGGTTGAATATGCGAGGCAAAAAGAAAGATGGACAACAAAGCTGTAGAATCTCAATGCTTTAACAATTCCATATGGCTACAAATTCTCTTTTATTGCCAAGTCATCAAAACCTTTAAAATCTCACCTGGTTCGAAAATGGTGTAAATTGAAACGGTAAACAGCGCAAGCAGGTTTTTCCCCCAGCAGGTTTTATTGGATTTGCCTAAACTTATCAAAGTTGACACTCATTCTCTCTATCTTTCTGTCTCTATTTAATCAATCAATCAATCAATCATTGATACCTGAGAAGCGACAGCCTGTAGCTTGAAGGACTTTTATTGAGAAAGGATGGAAGAAAAAGGGGAGGGAGCTTGAAGTGACAATTAAGGCTTGATAAGCAAGAACTAGAGACAATTACCATTCAAAACATAACCCAACACTTTTTTTCACCTTATTAGTGTCATATATATTATAAAGAAATGGGCAGCAACCGTGGAGAATTGATAAAAAGCTCAGATTTTGGAATCATAGTATGCAAGTTCAAATCCCTGTCAAAACCATTACATTCACTTTTAGCTGCCTTGGGCAGATAGGGCTTGTTAACTCGGAAGAGAAACCCATCTAGGTAAAGGGTAACACTGAATTCAAAATGTCCAGGTATACAGAGCATGTAAAAAGATGTTGTGCCTAACTTGGTTTGGTGCTTAACCAAGTATATATGATATATATCAAAAGAAAAAAAAAACGGCAGAAAATGTGTGTATTGCCCAAAAATTTGTACAAATAGCAAATACTACTCACAAGAACCATAGAAAAGAATGGAATAAAAGTTAACATTTGAAATCAGAGAAAATTTTAGGATAAAATGAAGTCATAATAGTCTTAATGGGGCTGGATTCTGGTTAATTTTCCTTTTCAACATTTCTTCTAATAAAAATGTTCTTGAAAAGAAGAGTAAAAAAAAAAGGTATATCCAATATAAAGTGAAACATAACTTCAATTTTAGATTTTATTTGTCATTTCAATGAATTATTTGTAAAAGGATAATGAATGAATGAGAATGTGAGATCCTTTGACTATTGTTTCTTTGATTGGTTTGTTTAACAGTGGATCAACCTTTTTAAATCATTTAATGCCAGAAATAATAATTTTAAATAGAAAAACATAGAACATGTTAAAAAGACAAATTTATGCATTATCATTCAGTCAGTATGAATGTTTGAGTTAAAAATGTTTCAAGAGAATAAATAAAGACTAATATTTTCCTCTAGTTTAAAGTTACTATTTTATTTATAAATAATAATAAGTATTTTTTCCAATGACAAAATGTTAGAGATTAATTACAAGATATATTATTGAAAATTCTTTGTGTTAATTATTAAGACAGATTGTGATGTTATTAACTCATATATAAAAAAATTGATAACTAGGGTTAATGAGGATAGTGGCAAAATTTGATGCATTTAGTGCTTTTATGGAAAAAATTTTTCAAACCGCTTTGCTGTAGATCTGTGTGAGTGTGTGAGTGTGGGTATGAGTGTGTGTGTATGAGTGAGTGAGTGCATGCATGTGTGAGTGAGTGTGTTTGTGGGATCTAGGTTGATTATGACTGACAAATGACATTTTTAATGATTTATTTTCTTGCATTTTCTAAAAAGGTTATTGCCAAAATGTCAGCAAGTAAATAACAAGAAAAGGTGAATAGAGAAGAATTAGTAGATTTAAAAACTAGAAAGACTTACAAGAGAGAAAAAGAGAATCTGTTAACTCTGTTTTGATTAAGGAAATAATATTTTTGTAAGCCAATCATTGGGGGACAAAAGTTTTCATTTGACTTCTTGATAGAACCTTACACAATGAAGAAAAATTAAATTAACCAAATGATGAAAAGTTTACAAATTTAAATGGACTTCAGTACAAAAAAATAACAATGGCAAAAATTAACTGTAAAAGAATGTTAGAACCATTAAAAAATCTGATTTATTTCTTTTTATACACTGAATGTTTTGCTATATATGCAACTTTAGAAAATTATTGATGTATTATTTTGAGAAAAAGCTGTACTATAACCTAAACATACTTTTTCGGTCTGATGACCGCACAGCCGAGAAACTGACAGTCACCAAAAGCCGTTGAGTGTTTCTACACTTAACCAATATACATGCTCTATCACTGATATTGAGCGCACTAACTGTTATAAGCAATCTCACTCTACAGATTAATCTAAACTTATATATACAAATAAATAGAACTTTGTCTGTTTAAGTTCATTTCCCAATGACTCCGAAATGGCTTAAAAAAAAAATCACACATGTACTTTATGTATCTGTGAGTGTTCTTAAATAAGTTCCAGAATTGTCGCAGTAAGTATCTAAAATTGATGATTCAAAAAACCTGTTTCAATTTTACACACCAATATAGTCTGCCATTGAAAGAATAGTTCAAAAGTTTCATGACTACCGGCTGCCAAACTACTTTGCCAATTTTGGCCTAGAAATTTGAAATATAGGATATTTGCAAGACTTTCAGGTGGAAAATAGCTGCTTAGGGGGTAAATGCAAGCGCCAGGCAATCCCAGGAAAGATTGCTAGTTTTATCTATTTTGATTTTCTTTTAAAAAAGTTCTTTATACTTTTTATATTATGGTAAGGATTGAATCATCACAATTTATCAATTCTTTTTTTTTTTTATAGGCATTATTGTTTTGAACAATTTATGGCAGGGAGAATTTTGTACTTAAAATGGTCAGTTTCCATTTCACATTTTTTTTAAATTAATTTGATTTTATGTACAATACAAAAACCTGCTGAAATATTTTAGGTTCACACAAATATACGCACGCACACAGAGCATAACTGAAAAAGGCATATTTTTCTGAACAAGGTAATTTAATGAATGCACTTAGAACAGTCATGTCGGCTCAAAAGTAAAACAATATCAGTCAGAGGCTGGTCATAGAGTAGAGAAAAGAGAGAATAAGTTACAAATAAATGGGCTGGGGGGGGCCTGAAAATTCTTAGTGACCCTCACAATCAAATTAGCTTCCATGACCTTATTCCTATAGATCACCAGGAGTTTCAGATGTGAGGAAATTAAAATATTCTATTGCTTACAAAGGCTCAACAATGAGTTGAGGTAACATTAAATAAAACACAATTTAATCATTAAACCAGTGATTCACAAGCTCTTTGATACCCTGCACCCCTAAAATATTTGTCTCACACCTCTTACAGTACATGCAATGACAGTATGAGAGTATTCTTAATACAAGACAAATTAAAAAGCCATCGTGCATCCCTGGAATGCTCCCTGCACCCAAGGTGTACTAGGCCCCCTGATGGTTGGTTAAACCCTGTTCTTAACCAAAAAGTCACAGTTTTAATTCAGCTAAAAATATATGAAAAACATTTAAACTCTAGGTATTAACTTTATTAGGTAAAAAATCAGAATCAAAAACAAATTTTGTTACAAGAATCAGAATTAAAAAGATTTTTGTATCATTCAAGCATCTTTTGATAAGTCATTAAAAAAATATCTATAAACTAATAATTTACAAATTAAGTCTATAAAGCATGATATTAGGTATTAAATGTCCAGGTGATGTGTAAATGAAAAGAAACCAAATCAAATACTGAAAAAAAACCTCTTCTAAATTTAAAATTACATTATCATATTTATTTGGTGAGCACCAGCCTAAATTTGGCAAGGCCATTTTTACGTGCTCTTCTCTGGGTTTTGTGCATTTAGTGTTGCCTTTCATCTAGATGAGACGCTCTCCCAAGTTAACAAGCACTAACTGCCCGAGGCAAGTAAAGGTGAATGCAATGGTTTTGACATGGATTTGACTTTGTGTACTACGATTCCAGGGCCCAAGCTTTTACCAATGCTCCAACTTCGCTGCCCAAATTAAATTTAAAATTAGAATAAAATGAAAAAGAAAGCTCTGAAATAAATTAATCTATAAGAGAAAGATGATGATCATAACTAAATCTATGGCAAAGATGTGATTGAAAGCAAAGGTTTATAGCAATATTAAATAAAAACTTGCAAAAATTTCATTTGGAATTAAATGGAATCTCTATTCTATCTTTGATGCATAAATTCAAAGCTGAATGAATTCATAGCTATTAATAAATAAAACAAAATATATATACAAAAAAATATCTGGTTTATGTTATTTACCTGTTCGATAGAATTATAAATTAAGTTGACTCAACTATTCTTCCTGTTTATTAATCTAAGATCTGCATCAGTAAAAATCAATAAAAATCTATTTGAATATAAGATTTTAAAATCTGAAATATTTCTATATTTACTAAAGTAGTTCAGGTCATGTAAATAGCTTAAATAAGTCTTCATTTTCCCCAAAGAAATTTAAACAGATTTCAGTCTATTTTATATAGCACCATCCAATGAAATGTCCTGAACAAAGTAATTTGCATTTTGTTTATTCCTTCTGATGAAAGACAATATGACTTTTAATACCAAAACTCTTGTTTGTTTATGTTTTACGGCATATCAATCTTTTTTTTAAAGTCATTTAATGCCGAGAACAATTATTGTAGATACACAGTTTTTTTGGGTTTTTTTAATAACTCAATGTTCGCTATTTGACCTATAGCTGGAGGGAATGTGGGGGTCCATACCTTTCCCAAAGGTATTACTACAATTATGAACGCAAATGGAAAGGCTGGGATTCGAACATATACTACAATTCTGAAGTCTGACTGCTAACCCACTAGGCCAAATGGACTTCCCCACGATTCCCAAGTCTGACTACCTATCCACAAGGCCAAATGGACTTCCCCACGATTCCGAAGTCCAACTATCTACCCACTAGGCCAAATG
Organism: Idiosepius hallami; assembly: GCA_034780655.1. Lineage (NCBI taxonomy): Eukaryota > Metazoa > Mollusca > Cephalopoda > Idiosepiidae > Idiosepius > Idiosepius hallami. Next base: position 17,317 of record JAUZSX010024829.1, read on the forward strand.
GACATCCGCACGATTCCAAAGTCGACTGCCTACCCTCAAAGCCAAGGGACCCCTCCCCCGCACAAAATCTTGAATTTCATTAAACAAAAAGTTGGTCAGAAAAAGAAGCAAATAAAGAGGTGGTTCACTTTGAAAAACACTGCCTTAGATAATAAAGGATTTTGTTTTTTAACGAAGGCCTTGTCTTAAACAATTAATCATTATTACAATCAAAGAAAACCTTTACACACCCAAACATTCAGCATGTAATATTTTTTTGTGTGTTAGTAAAAAACCCAACATAACTAAATGACAGTAGCAATAAAAAAAAATAACAAAAACTTTACCCCATTATCATTATCCATTTTAGAAACCAAATCTTCAATTTTATATCCTGTAATGTAAGTAATGTATACTCTCGATTAAATACCTACACTTAGATAGCTTTAGGCTTCCTCTACAATAATTGCTTGCAACCCCCCACACATCACTCTATTGCCTCTCTTTATTCTAGTATTGTTTACATGTATGTCTGTTTTCCAAATTGAATTTATTATAATCTTCAGACACTGTCCTCCACGGTTATTAACAGAAGATATTTTTCATTATTTGATTTTCCTTCAAACAAAAATAAACTTTTTCATAAACAACAAAAATAAAAAACCTAAATATTTCTAAATTATAGTTCTTCTGAAGCATCATAAAATATATATAATAAATAAAATTTTTAAAAGGCTTAAATGATGCGTTTTAAGTGTTTTATTTAGTATGTTGTATTTCGGAGCTATCACTCCATTTTCAAACTTCTTGTTATGCTGATCTTTCAAGTTTGAAAATTGAGTGATAGCTCCGAAATATAACATACTAAATAAAACACTTAAAACGCATCATTTAAGCTTTTTAAAAATTTAATTTACTAAATATTTCTATCTGACATAGAAAAGTGATCCAAAGTGTTGGTTTATAACAGTTTAAAGTGACATTTACCTTAAGAAGACGAATTCAATTCTAGCTAATGCAAAAGAAATAAAATAAACCTAAGAATACTCAAGACATTAAAATAATACCAGGTTAATACTCATCGTATGGGAATAGTCTATTACCCTGGGTTTAATAAAAACTTTGAGTTCCTCAAAGGCTTATACAGAGTTTAAGAACAAGTTTTCAGAAGTAAATAAAGAAGAACACATTGGCCAAAAAGTTGCAAATATAACAATAAAGCCAGTCCAAATAATTGCAATAAGAAAAAAATATATGAATTCTAACAACCTAATATTTATTTATTACAAGTCAGTAGTCATCAAAGTAGATTTTTGTGAAAAATAAGATAAATTTACTAACTTTCTTTTGATTTTCAACAATATAACAATGAAGAGGAAGAGTTTTAAATGACTGTTCGGCCTCATTATTAATCACTTTGTGCGCTACTATGCCAAAATGCTGTCAAAAATGGTTAATTTGCCATTGTTTCCTGATTAATGTAAGATTTAGTATCAAACTTGTGTTCCAATTTTAATTAATAGAATTTCAATGAACCATAAACTATCATGCTTAAAAATCTAGAAAAATGGAAAAAAATAAAAATAAATAAAAATAAAAATGAAAGAATTTATGGATGAAAATAAAAGAAGGTTTTTAGAAAGCTTTTATCATATGATATTGTGGCTCTCCATCAGAGAGGAAATGATGGGCGGTAACCATTGCATCCCTTAGGTCCATATCAGGGCAAGGCACACTAAGTGGGCAGTTTGTGAGGAGGTAAGCCATTGTCTGCTTAGCAGCGCCACATGGGCAAATTGCTTTTATGATAATCAGAAAATATTTGGTTTTGTTAAATGGTATCAACCTTTTTGGTGCCAACATTGTTCTTTCATAAACAAGTTTTTAAAAGAACTGTAGGATTCATACCTTTCAGAAAGTATTGCCCAGTTTTGCCTGGGCACTGGTGACTTAAAACTGAAGTAGTCAAGGAAGCCTATTATATAAGAAAGTAGTACTATACATATGTAAATTTCAGTGGTATGAATCATTGTGCTATGCAAATCTCAGCAGTCTGAATACTTTGATGCTTGTTTTGTGCACATTTTCAATTTGGGTCTTTTGTAATTCCAAATTTTGACCCCTTTGACCACATTTTCAATTTGGGTCTTTTGTAATTCCAAATTTTGACCCCTTAGCAACTAATTTATTTACCTAAAACCAATTAAAAGGTTTTCCCTAGTTTTTTTTGATCAAATTTATAATGTTTAGATCCAAAATGGGCAGAGCAGTTTGATAGTCCACTCTAAATTTGACCCCTAACCAGCTAAATATCTGGTTCAAAATCAATTAAAAAGCTTTCCCTGAATAGCCTTTATATAAAATTTAAAGTCTGTAGTACTAAAATTGGCAGAGTAGTTTAGTAGGGATTGACTTAAGATACACAAACATCTTCACTTATAAGTGTAGACACGGAGTCAACAGCTTTTAGTGACTGTTAGTTTCTCACCTGTGGTCATCATGACTGAGTAAACAAGAAACTAACAGTCACCAAAGCCAGTCACCAAAGGCTGTTGACTGTGTCTATGCTTAACTAGTATACATGCTCTATCACTGATATCAAGCACTCTAAAATATAAGCAATCTTACTCTACAGAGTATTACTAACATTGCATTTAAAAATGAAGACTATACGAATATTTAGCTAGTGTGTGTGTGTGTGTGTGTGTGTGTGTGTGTGTGTGTATGTATGTTTCTCTCTCTCTGTGTGTGTGTGTGTGTGTGTATGTATGTATGTTTCTCTCTCTCTCTCTCTCTCTCTGTGTGTGTGTATGTTTCTCTGTGGTGTGTGTGTGTATGTTTCTCTGTGGTGTGTGTGTTTGTGTGTGTACAGACATGACATTAGTATTCCTAAAAAGAATAGTACATTCGTTGCTCTCCCCTATGCAGTATTTCTTTTCGAGGTGGCTTCAAACTAATGAATAGAAGAATACCATGGGGAAGAGGGAGTCAGAGACATGTTTAAACAAAGCAAAATGGAAACCTTTGGAAATCTAGCAAGAATATGAAGAGATACAAGAAGAGAATATGAAGAAGATGTAAAAGAAGAGAGAGTAGAGGAGAATAGGAAAAACAAGAAATAAAGAAATGGTGAGGAGGAGGGGGGGAATAAAAGAAAGAAAAAAATAAATCTAAAATGAAGAAAAAAAAAATAAATAAAAATCCCTTTTTTTCTCAATAGATTTATTCTTCAAAAACATTTGTTCATTTGGAAGGATTTTCCTTTAATCTAAAAACCCCACCACAGCTCTTTAATTGGGATGGATCATGTTTACATACATACATATATATATATATATATATATATATATATATATATGTCTGGATGTATGTATGTATGTATGTATGTATGTAATTGCATAGTATAGGAGGTGGATAGGTGTTGTTTTGTTTTCTTTCTAGAATTAATGGTGTTTTCAAAAATCCAAACTCACCCTTTGCTAATCTTTCTTTTTATGAAAAAAAAAAATCGAAAATGAAAAAGTAAAACAATAAATTAAAAAAAATAAATAAGGAGGAAGGAAAAGTTTTGATTGAAAAATGATTCTTAGATGAAAAGAAACCGAGGAAATTCAAAGCTTATTTATTTATTGTGTGTCATTATAGGAAATAGGGGGAGGGGAGGTAGAAAGAAATGGAAATAGTGCAATAGATTTTCTATGTGAATATATATGTGTGTATTTGTATGTGTGGTTGTATGTATGTATATAGGAGAGAGAGGGATTAATAAATACCTAGTCATTTTCATGCATACTTTACTTCCTGTAGAAGTTGATTCTCTTGTTTAAAGCTTGTGTGTGGAGTGTGAGAGAGGAGGGAGAGGGGGAGAGATGAAGAGAGAGAGGGGGAGAGATGAAGAGAGAGAGGCGGAGAGAGGAAGCGAGATAGGGCTAGAGATG
>JAUZSX010024939.1:0-38471 GCA_034780655.1 Idiosepius hallami
GTCAGAAGGATCGAAGGGATCCTACAGAATATATTAAAGGTAAAAAATTTAATTGAATTTAATGTATTTTGTCTTAATAATGATTTGCTGCCTAAATACACACACGATCACACACACACACACACATATATATATATATATATATATATAAAAGATGGTAATTCCAACAACAAAAAATGAATAGGTTAAAACTGATAAATAGAAGCCGTGAACATATGCTTGATTTTTATTTGCACACACATATACACACAGACACATATGCACACATACATATATTAATCTATAGAGTGAGATTGCTTATATTTATAGTGCACAATATCAGTAATAGAGCATGCATAATAGTTTAGTGTAGACACAGAGTCAATGGCCTTTGGTGACTGTCAGTTTCTTGCATTGAGTCAATGTCTATGCTTCTCTACTATATGCATATATATATATATATTCATGTTTATCTGAACTGGTACAGGTTTATGATGCTGTTCTGGTTGTTGTCTCTACAACGGGAACAAAAAACCTTTCACCTGAAGAGAGTCATACAGACTTGAAACATGTGTAACAAACCAAACAACATGGATGTATTATAAAATAAAATAAAAATCAACTTTACATTCACGGCTTTAATTACTTAACATTTTTAACCTAAAAAGTAAAAACCAGGAAAATGGTGGCTGCTGGTAACTGTCACTTTCACGCTTGTGTGATCATCTGACAATCACGCAAGTGTGAAATTGACAGTTACCAGCGGCCACAGTTTTCCTGGTTTGGATTTTACCCTTTTACTTCTTACCTTTTATGATACACGCTCTATCACCAGTATCGAGCACTCTAACTGTAAATTTGAGCAAGGATAGATTGATTCCTATCAACAACATATATATATATATATATATATATATGTATAATAAAATATAATATACTGTAGATGATATTTTTTATTGAAAAATTCTTTATTAAATCTAACAAAAACTGCTAAATTTGATAAAATTTTTAGATGAATAATATTATCTACACACACACACACATGTATGCTTAAAGGTTGCATCGTTGAGGCTTATTTAATCAATGAATTTTGTTATATAAAATGTATTTCTATGTGGTATTTATGCAAGTCTGATTAAAAAACATAGACAATTCTTGTCTACTATTTTTCTTCCTTTTTTTCCCCGTTTTAGGACAAATTGCTATCAAGCATGGATTTTTTGAAATGCCTGTCCCATAAATAAATAAACCCACATTAACATTATTAACAAACAGATCTCAAAATGAAACCTGAATTAATTACCCAGGCAATAATTATAACCACCTTTAATGATGTACTTGCAATTAATACGGCTGTTTTATGGGAAACAAAAAAAAAGTTTAAATTTGATACTAAGACACTTATCAGAAGATTTGGCAGGGGTGGGGGGTGAACAAAATCTTTTTTAATCAAACTTTTTTTGTAAATGGGATAATATTGATCTAATCATAAAATACTAATAACTAAGGCTGTGACAAGAATATTCTTTTTATATAAGCATATTCTTTGCATACAGAATATTCTTTTAACAAAAAGCATATTCTTTAAAAAAAAAGAATATTCTTTTAGCAGAAAAAAGCATGTTCTTAAAAAAAAGAATATGCTTTTAACTTTTACAAAATATGCTTTTTGTTAAAAGCATAATTCTTTAAAAGAATATTCTCAAGAAATAAAAGCAAATTCTTTTTTTAAAAGAATATTCTCTAAAAAAAGCCTATTCTTAAGCATATGCTTGAAGATTATTTCCAGCATTTCAAGAGAATATAAAGCCTATTTAAAAAAAATATTCTCACAGCCTTAATAATAACTTCTGTTTTTCTTCTGATTAGGATTAATAGAAAAAAATTATCCAAATTAGAAAATGCAAAGAATGAAATCAGCCAAAATATTTTTGAAATCAGATTCAAATAACAGTAAAACAATGCATGTCATCAAACTTAGTCCAAACAAGGTAGAAGGTTAGACAAGATAGGAATAAAGAAAACTTTATTAAGGGTTACAGCAATAAATATTATAAAAGGATTCACTTTATTTATGCACTATTTTATCTTTTCTTTTTGTATTTATAAAAATAATGTTAAAAATCTTTGATAGAGCACAGAATATTCACTTACCCTCATTTACTGCAGTGTGTTGATAGTATTGTCTTAGATATTGAAAGGGTTAAAATTACCTTCTTTTTATGGTTATACAATGGTTAAAACACTTAAATTGTTTGATGAAATAAAATATATTTAACTAGTTGTGAGTCTTATTCTAATCAAGCATTATCTTATCTATGGTGTAGCAGTTTGGGTATCTAAAAAATGTGGCAAGGTACTTTATTGTATTTTGATATACGATTTCCCTTTGCAAGAATTTTATGAATATTTTTGTTTAATTTCAAAGTAAATTTGCTGAAATATTGGATTTTATTTTACTTTAAATAATGGTTCATTGATGACATTTTTTGGGGAGAAAATTATTGAAAAGAAAATTTTTGGAAACAGATTTTATTCATGTTTAAATTTCAATCATAAAACTTAAATTCTTATTTTTATTTCTTGAATTTTTAGAAATTATTTTATTGAATCTGAAACGAGTTTTTTTTTTAAGAAATGATCAATTAAAGAATTTAGCTTTTTAATTTTGGAGTTGAAAAATACTTTTTAATTCTTGTCCAAAAATGAAAATTTTCAATTATGAAACGAACAAAAATTGTATTTTTTTTTTTTAAAGAAAATATTTGTATTTTTCTCTTCATTTTGAAAAGAAATATCTTCTGCCAGTTTTTGGATTAGTGCCTTCTTTTTTAATTATTGCATTTTGCAGGGTTTCACTTAAAATTAGATGTAAACTGTGACTCAGCAAATGTTTTTGTCAATGTCTGAAAGTACAAAAGTTCTCAAATTTTATAAGCAATGGCTATGTGCAGAATAAGATAGAAAATTCTTATTAAAACTTTTCATTTCTTTTCAACAACATCTGATAAACTTTTTTTTTTTAATCCTTTAAAGAAGGAAATAATTATAAAAGTAATTGTAACTTTTCAAATTCCACTTGTCATACTGGCATAAAGCTTCTATGATGGTCTTTGGGAATCCAACTTGTAAAAGTTCAAATAATCAACAAAGTCTTGGGGTCAAAAAAGACTTTGTTCATGATTTGAACTTTTACGAATTGAATTTATATTTTGTTAAGACTCTTTTATAAGATTTTAATAAAATAAACTCATAAAGAATGAAGCAGGCAAAATTAAAAAGAAAAGAAAATATTAAAATCAAGCATCAAATATTTCCGCCTAAAACTGATAAAAGACAGAATTTCTTGTCGTTTTCTGCTGTTTTTAATGCCACTGGGTTGAAACTCCTTCAAAGACATAAAATCCGTTTTAAGCTTCTTGGTTCCCAGGGGAACATAGAGCCCCAGTTTAGAATCCGTGAGAAAACAGAATTCATTGTTTTCTATATTTCTAATTTAATTATTTTGAATTTAGCTGAGAATTTTCTACTGAAATGGTTTATAAAGGGAAGTAATTTAGTATCATATACGGATTATCTCCCTTACCGTAGGTTAAAATCGTTCTATCAATCTTAAAAAAATAATTTTTTCTGGTTTTAAATTTTTCTTTGTTTAATCTTTCAGTTAAGGGCATAATTTATTTCATAATCATTTGTTTTGTTCATACGATGGAAAAAAAAAAATGAAAATCAGAGTCAAATTTATTTGTTAGTTTTAATTGTATATTGAATTCATATTACAAATAAATAGGTTTTCTTTATTGGGAACACATTGGTTGATTGGCATATTTTCCTTATATTATATATATATATCTCAGATAGCTAAATATGTCCAGAAAAATTTGTTTTGTAACAAAAAACTTAGTTGTGGAGTAAAAAAATATTAAAGAAAAATTTAACATATCTGAATAATTATATTCAGCAAATATATATATATAATATCTTTGCAATGTGTATCCAAGTCTATTTCAGCTTGTCAAAATCTTTCTTCATATGACAAGTATTGTATTTAGTTAATGGAAGGTCATCAAAATTTAATTGTTTTCTTTATAATATATACTCAGCAATAAAATTAAATTTCTATTGTTTTTAATATCTTTTTTTTTTGCCTAGAATAGATTGAAATCTTTTCTTGTTTTGAACTGAAAAATCGTTTCTGTTTAAAACATTTTCTTTTTAAAAAATTATTTTACAAAAACAAATTGGATTCCATAAGTCAAGGCAGTTGTTTTTTCAGTTCTATTTTAAGTCTCTTTATCTTCAAATAAAAAATGCAATTGGTTTTCTAACAAACCAATTCACAGAAATTAGTAAACCTAAATTCAAAAGACCTCGTTTGGTTTTCTTTCTTTTTTATACATTAATTATATATACATATATATACCAAAAACCACACTACCTGAGAAGGCATACCGGTACTCTTACTAAACATATATATATAGTATTGCTCTACTTGCAAACTCATAGTTACAAATAATGAGCACTCTACCTAGCAATACATTTGTTCTCCAACCACTCAAAAAAAAGTGTGGATAATACTGAACTTGTATATATACACACACACATATATAAAGGTAGACACCAAGTCAATGGTTTTCAGTGATAGTTTCTCACCTGTGCGGTCATCAGTCTGATGACAGCACAGGTGAGAAATTAACATCAAAGGCTGTTGACTCTGTACAAGCCCTATCAGTGATATTGAGCACTCTAACGATAAATATAGGCAATATTCTACAATTGGGAAATATTTTTTTAACTTGTGGCTATGGTAGTTGAAGGTTGGATGGTTGATTGTTTAGAGATATTTGTCATAACAAATCAATTCTTTTCTTCTTCTATAAAAAATGGATTTTCATTGAAAATCTGAATAATTTTTGTTCTTTAATAGAAATAAGGTTTTCTTTTGTGAGGCAGATCTACTTCTTAGGGCTTCTTCACCTCCCAAACAGAAATAGAGTTGTTCTCTTTCATTCCAAAGCATCTTTGCTTGGTCCATTTCATTTTTTTTTCTTGTCTTCATCAAAAATCCTAGAATTTCTTTCCCCTCTGCATTATTTGCAGAACTTACTGGAAATCTGGACTTTAAGAACCTTCTCCAAAAAGGTACGTCTGTTGAGCAAAAGGCAATAGCTGTTCATTTAGCTTTGACACCAACTGAAATAAGAATCAGTCTTTTTTCCCTTCCAAACAAACCTTATTAGAATAGACATCCTGTCTCTCCTCACAACATCACTTATTATTCCTTTGACCAACAAAATTAAGTCATTACAAAATCTCTAAAACCTTTAAGAATTAAGACTTATTTCCTAGCATTTAATTTTTACCATTTCAAAATGAAAATAATCTTCTTTAAAACTGACTTATTTTTAAGTAAAAGAATTAATCAGAAAAAAACTTTCACCTGATTTTATGCACAGATTTTCCAAAAAAATACGCCCTGGGCTTTTACAGGCCATCAAAAGTTTTTTCTTCTTTTTACCTTTTTATCCTAAATTTGTTTTTGAGTAGAAAAAAAAAAGTTTTGTTTATTTAATATCTTATTTGAGAAAAAACAACCCCCCCACCAAAAAAAAAAGAAAATGTTGTGTGTTTGCTGTGCTCTTTTTTTCCCCCCAAAGTTTTTTTTTTTCTTTCTTGTAATCCAAACCAGTTTTTAATCTTTTGAATTTTCTTTTATATTAAATTCCTTTAAGAAAAAAAAAGGTTTTCATTTCCACCTCTTCATTATCATAACACAATTTCTTATAAAAATTTCTTTTGTTTTCTTACAATTTTGTGTTTCTAGATTTATGGCAGTGGATGGATCTTAGAAAAAAAAGGTGGCCTTTACACGTTGTCATCGGGGTTTCAATCCCTACTGGCATTTAATTATTTTGTCTTGATCAGAAATTTTCATTCAAATAATTATCTGTTTTGTCTGCTTATTTGAAAATCTCTTTTAATACTAAATTGATTTAAAACATTTAGGAAATAAAATATTTCTAATTTTAGTTTTATTTATTGTTGCTTGGATAAGAAAAACCAATTGCAAGAAAAATTATTATTTTAAAGATGATCCTATTTTTAGATTTTAAGCAATAATAAAAACATGGATAAAAGAATTCCCCAAAAAATTTGGTTTAAAACATTTTTTTTTTTTACTTTGTTTTAAGCTAAACTAGATTTTATTGAAATGATTTTTAAACATTTTTATTGCCTACAAAAAACCCCAAATATTTTCTGAATGCCAAATTGAGAAATAGTTTTGTTGTCTGCAAAGCGGGGTGGGGGGATCAGTTAAGCATTTTCAGTTACCATGGTAATCTCTTCTTTCTTTGAAAAATTAAAAACAGAAACTTTTTTTTCAACAATTTGGTAAATTTCTTGTAAATTTTGGGCCACTTTTTCAGAATGTTCTTTTTTTAGAATTTTATTGTTAAAAACATTGATTTTTAAAATTGTTTTCTAAACTTATTACAACTTGACAAAACAACTGTTAATTTCTTTGATTTCAATAATTCTGATCTTTTTTATGTAAATTTTTTTGCTTTGTAATATTTTCCCCAATCTGCTAGGCAACCAATGAAGCCATAAAAGAAATGCATGAAAAAGAAGTTGAAGAATTAAAGAAACAAATGCAAGCAGAACAAGAAGAGAAACTTGATTGTCAAAGAACATCATTAACGGCTGAAAAACAAGTGAGTCAATAATAAATAATTTTGTTTAACATCTTTTTTTTTAAACTCTTTCATTCTATTTATTATTATTATTATTATATTATTAATTATTCTTTCCTTTCTAATCTGAAATATTTTAATATAAAAATCATTGTAATTATTGTAATATTGCAGTGAAGTAAATTCTTTATTCAGTCAAATCCAATGTTTTAATCCATCCTTTTTTCTATTGCATTCAATCTTATGGAAACTTTTCTTTTTTCTTTCCAGCTTGTATTTAATCAAGCCTTGTCAAAATTGTCTGAACAAAAAGACCAAACAATTTGTGAACTTGAAAAGAAACTTAAATTAATGAGTGTATGTCAAAAATCTGAAGGTGAGTAACATTTTTTTTTTTTTTACTGGGTTATTTAAGATGTGAAACTGAGTTTTTTTGTTTTATTCTAATGCAGGTGGGGCTGATTTGTTTTCCTATTTTGTTATCAAATAAGAATTTATTTAAACATTTTATCTTCATTCTGATTATTCAACATTAAATTGTGATTTCATGAAAATAGTAATTAAGTAAATATTAATTAAAGTCCACTGAAAATAATCATAAAATTTAAAAAATTCATTTGAAATATTTAAAGACAAAAAATCTTGTTTGTGGGATTTGTAAAGAAAGATTTAATTATTTATTTAAAATTGAGAAAGAAATTTGCTGATTGCACTTTGTTATAATTTAGTATAACAGAAAGTAATTAAGAATGAATTCCTTCTAACTTGTATAGATCAATAAATACCAACAAAATACAACTGATCATTAATATTTAATGTAAGAAAGCTTTCATTAACAAATTATTTAGAAATATTAAAGAAAATATTCTTGAAAATAAATATCTTAATTTTCTTTCAGATCTCAGTCAAATTCTGAAGCAGAAAATTAAAATGGAGTAAGTACGACATTGTTGTATTTTTTTAACTTAAAAATGATAAAACTAAATTTTTAACTTTCATTTTTATACTATTATTCAGCCTGAATTTCTTTCCAGTTATAAGTTAAATATTCATATTTGTTTGTAATAAAATTTGATCTGTTAAACAATTGAATTATTCTATCATTATGTATTCTAATGAATAGAAAGGTTTTTTTTTTTGCAGTGAGAGGGGGGGAACAGCTATTTATTAAAAGTATAATTTCTATTAACATTGATTGACTATGGCCCTAAGAAGCAAATTTTTAATTAATTCAAAACTGAAATAATATTTCTTTTCTTTTCATTCCAATTCAGGGATTAATAAACAAATTATCATGTTTTAAATTCATTCTTTCAATGTTGGTAATTTTGTGTTTTTATAAGTTTGTTTATCTAAAAGAAAATAACTTATATCAGTATTCATAAAAAAGAAATAAAGATGATTTAATTATATTTTGTAGACAATTCATAACTAAAATACTCAACATTATTTCTTAATAATGTTAAGAGAATCAGAAATTTTAATTTGAATGCAAATCTTTTAATATTCCCAAATAAATGTGATAAGACATGTAAAGAAATTTTACTTTCCAAAATCATTTTCTGATTTCTAAATGAGAGTAAAAAAAAAATTTTTTCATTCTATTCTCAGATCTTGTCAACAAAAACAGCAAAGTGAATTAGAAGCTGATTGCTCAGATGAAACAGTCAGGTCAGTACTTTAAAAAAATGTTTTCTCATTTTACTTTTTAGATTAAGAAATTGTTTCTTTAACTCATACATGGCCAGTAATAGAAATGACAAATCAGGTTTAAATTATTTAAAAAAAAAAGTTTGGTTTATTGTTTAGGAGTTGGGAAGTTTGCTATTAAAGATGTCATTCCCTTTTTTTTTTAATTGATGATTTTTAAAACTCCAAATATTTAATCAGTTAAAAATGGAGATTATTCCTTTTGAAAAATAATAAAATCAGTTTAAACAAAATACCTGAGGCCGATTTGAAATATTCTAAGTTATTCTGATGCATTTAGTTATAGACCAATAAAAATAACCCTTTGAAAAGGTATGAATCTTTTTGTGTTTAGATTCCTAAAAGTTTAAATTAATCTCTAAAATAAATACCATTTAAAAAAATTGAAATCAAATTCCTTGATCACAATTTTAAATGATTTGTTTTTGTTTTTTTAGATGTGAAGAAGAAGATAAATTGATGGAAATGGAAAAGGTAAGATTCTAATTTATTATATTTTTTTTTTTCTTTCGACCCTGAATTAGAAAATTTATCAACAAGTCAATTAAAGCCATTCTATTAAAGGACCCTTTATTGGTGTGTCTTCTTTTGCCTTATGTCACCAGAGCCGATATATTTAGACCTTTTAGGAAATTTGCTGATTAAATTAATCTTAAATTAAATTTTTAAAAAAAGTAACCCAGAGGTATATATTTGGAAATTTGTATATAATTAACTCCTAAACAATTTTTTAAATAAACTAATTAAATTGCAAATATTTTTCTCTTACAGACCATCAAGTTTAAAGATGATAAGATTGAAAAATTGCAGCATAAAGTGGTAAGTTGAAAGAAACAAAAATACTTTGTTTCAGTAAGAAATAAATCTGATGATTTTTTTTTATTCATTAAAAATTTTTCTTTTTCCAGATGGAATTGTCCATGAGTGCCAGTGTTTTAGAACAAGATAAAGTTGCCATCACAAGGTCAGTCAATTTCTTTCATTTAAAATTAAAAAAGAAATTTTATGTATAAAATAAATCTGAATGATTTGCACAAAGAGGCAAGTGAAATGAAAATAATTAGTTTGATTAGACCCAAATAAATCCATTATCTGATCAAATCATTTAAATGCTATGGATATTTTCCAGTTACTCAAAATTAGAATCGTTAGATTAGGGTTTAAATTATTGAGAAATTGTTATTGGTTTGGCTGAATTTTCAGTATTGAATTCCATTCAAGATTTTTAATCAAACACTTTTATTAAGTTTCAATGCTTATGTCAAACCTTTTAACTTGACCAAAGTTAATTAACAGCAAAAAACACTTATTCTTTTTAAGATAACTCATACATCAAAAGGCTTTAAATCAAGGCTTCTTGTTTCTGCTATTCTAACACTAATTTTAGTGTAAGCATGACTATTGAATTACTAAAGAAAAAGTCAAAATTAGTTTGTCATTAACAAATATTTTCTTTTTTTCGAAACCAGTAGATAACATTGTATATTACGAACAAAAATTTTTTTGTAAATCTCTAAGACATTGTTGTAACTTAAAATTTTAAATAGATTAATATTCTATTTATTAGTGATTTTCAAAAAAATGAATTCTGAAAAGAAACTTAATCCTAAATTTTGATCTTTCAGTTTTCAATCTGGAGATTTGGTTTTGTTATGTCTGGATGAAGAACATGGCCATTATGTGGTATTTACTGTTGGAAACACTTTACATTTCCTTCACACTGACTGTTTAGACAATTTGGGTTTACGACCAGGTAATTATTACCTTTTTTTTTTTTTATCTACAAGGAGATTTAATTCTAATTTTTCTTATTTAACTCCCATTTTATTTTTCTGTTTCCTTGCAGGTCCAAGCACACCAAGAGAGCCCTGGGTTTTAGGAGTCATCACTGACAAAGTGTATTGTATTGCAAAAAAGGTAAGATTGATTCTAGTTGTGAAAAAAAACAACCCCAAAACCTTAGATTCTTTAAATTAAAAACAAACATAACAAATGATTTTCTTTTTTCTTTTCAGCCTCAAAACAGATATCGTGTGCCCCAAGGAACTAAGTTTTACCGAGTGTGGGCAAAACCATGGCCTAAAGATCCTCGGTTAACACGAGACATGGTCAGCAGTGGCGTTGTTTCTGCTTCTCACCAGAGTGCTGAAGTTAGTGCTACGACAACCCTCTCAACAGGCACGACATCAGCGGCAACAAGTACCACGACGACCACCATGAGCACCACGTCTATTACTAAAAGTAGCAGCAGCAGCAATGAAACTTCCTGAAAGGAACTGTTTTTTTTTTTGTCTTTCTTTTCCCCCCACCCTCCTGCCTGGTCAGAAGAAATGCTGTCCTCCCAATTTGTCTTTTTTGTAAAGTGATTTTATGTGAGCCGTGCAACAGCGTTCTGTCTGCAATGCTCTTCTTCTTCCTTTCAATTGTGGGTGGATGAGTGGGTGGGTCTACCATTCTCTCATTCATTCCCCTAACCTCCTCCCTTTTCTTCTTCTGCTGCTGCCGCTATTGCTGCTGCATAGTGGATGTGTTTGCCTGTCATTGTGCAGTATTTTTTTTTCCTGATTGTTGTACAAATTTACATATAGAATTAAAATGAGTCTGAAAATAAATAACTAATTAAATAAACATAAATAAAAAACAAACTTTCATTTGATGTTGTTTTTGTCAATTTCTTTCAGCAATAAAAACAGAACAGACATGCAAACAAGGAGCATTTATTGCAAACACTAAACAATTTTTTAAAAATCTTAACGATTCCATTTAAAAAAAAAAAAATTACAAATGAAAGGAAGACGAGATGAAGAGAAATGAATTTGGATGAGAACAATTTTAGAATGGAAATGTCTTTTTTTTTCTTCTCTTTTTCACTGTATGAACAAATTAAATAAAACTTATTTTCTACACTTTATTTCATTTTGAAAACTTGAATAAATTTAAATTAGTGTATCTTTTGATGTGCTGAGTTTAAAACAATAATTTACGTAACTGATTTTTCACTTGTTGCATCTCTTGTTGCCTCTGGAAAAAGGAAAGCAAATGTAGAAAATTTAAGAAGAAATGTTAAAACACAACAGAAAAGATTTGAAAATAATTCTCTGCAACTCCAAGAAGACATTTTCATAGACAAAAACTAGTTATTGTTTTTTTGAGAAAGAATTAGCAGTGTTAAAACCCTTTCATTTGTTGATAAGGTAAATTTCTGTGTGCTCGACTCAAATGTCTGGAATTCAGAGCATAAAAATCACTTTTCCTGCTACATTAAAGAATTTTTATTAAATAATAGTTATTCACACATCCTTTATATTAGAAATGTTAAAATGAATAGAAATATTTTTTATCTTATGGAAAAATAAAAGCCAATATCTACTTACAGCTTGATCCAGAAGTTGGCATTGGAATCGATGCATTTGGTTTTTCATGACATTTTCTACCTGTGAAATTGAACGAATTTTACAAAATTGATTTAAAAAAAAAATGAAATAGTATCAATAAGATTCTCTCTCTATAAATTTCTTAGGAAGTGTGTTATGAAGACACTAGAAAATTGATAATATGAAAAATATCCGAAAAAAAAAAAAGTTTTTGGTTAGTTTTAATTAGAGATTGGCACATTTCTCTTGGCATGTTAGAAGAAATGATAAAAATAATTTTGGGAAAAAAACCCAGAAAACATTGAAAGACATTATGTTGATAGCTTCGTCACAGCATATCTCCTCACTGTTTATTTCACTGGATCCACAAGATGTTTAAGACAGAATATGTTATTGTTTTCAAATAGGTTTGAAAAAGGATTAAAAGTGAATGTATGTTTTTTTTTAATTTTCTCTTTTTCAGAACTATTGTGGATCCAGTGAAATAAATACAGTTAGAAATGTCATGACAAAAGTCTTACCAAAACCTCATATGTCTATATTGTTTTGGTTTTTCTTAAATTATTTTTTATGAATAATTAAAAATTTATTTAACACCAAATCTAAGAGAAATTATTGCTTAAAAAAAGGTTTTCATTTTTCTTATTCACAAGCTTTGTTAAAACTATTCAAAAAGTGGTTTTCAGTTCTTATTTTCTTGAATTTTGGTTATTTTAAATCTATTCTTGGACATTTTGTGTCTAGTGTGTTGCCAGTTTTTTTTTGTCTATTTTATACAATCACTCAATGAAATATTAAATGCAGGCATCAAGTATAATTCAAATAATGTATCAGATACAATGTATCTAAATGGAATGAGAAATTCATTACATAATGATGAAAATATCTTTTGCATATTGTAACAACAGAATTGAACTACTTTAAGTATTCACGCCATCATTTATTTATTTTTAGAAGCAAAAATTGTATTTATTTTTTTTCTTTACCTGATGCTGGACTTCACCAGAATTCTCATCTGAATTAATTGTTTGATGATAAAGATTAGTTAACATCTTCAACTTATCTAAACTGAAATGCAAAATAATGACAAAAAGTTTACATTCAAAATTCAACAACTTTGAAAATAATCAATCTATATTCTCACTAATGAAAATGAATGACATTTAAACAAATCCATTGATTAAATAAGTAAATTTTACAAAATAAAGAGAAAAAAAATCCATTATAAGAATCAATTCTATTTTTGAAAGTGAAAAAAATTTTGTTAAAAAAATAAAATTTAAGAGATTGAGTGTGGATGGTGCTACATGAACTTTTACCACTATAAACAAATTTCTGTGTGATATTCATACTTGGTTTGATGACACTCAAAATTTGAACAAATCGACAGTAGACTCATATTTTGTTTTTTTTAATTTCTCAAATTAAAATTATGAAAGAATAAAAATAATTTGTTTTTTAATAGAAAACTGAGGAAAGCAATTGAAGTCCAAGAAAAGAATTTTCTACCTTTTCCGTTGAAGATCTTTGAACTTTTTAAAACTTTTGATTTGTTCTTGAAAGTAATTCTGATAAAAAATATAAAAAAAAAACAAATCTCAATGAATTTTTTTATTTTCCAAAAGAAAACATTGTTAAAATATTAATTTAGTCTATTTAAAATAGATTTTACAAATTAATTGAAAAATGATCACTAAACACAATTATCTATATTTTATCTAAATGATATAAAACTAAAATGTAAAAGATATTACATTTTAACTTAGATTCTTTTAATCTGGAATTAGTCTGAATATGATGAAAATTAATCTTATTAACTATAGATGAAAAGTGCAAGTGATACATTATTAAACATGGTTAAAGGGAGTTAACTTTTCGAAATGTCATTAAGTGTGAGTACTCAAATATGCAACCCAACATTCTAGGGTCAGAGAATTGAAAATTTTCTACTTCTTAACACAGTCTAACAATACTAAACTGATTGTAGCTGTAGATTACTTATTTGTATTTACAAGGTATTTCACATTTTTTAAAAATAAAATGATTTGCTTTGGAAATGAAAATTAATTAATAACAAATTAATAATCAGAGGGACAGAATGTGAAAGTAGCCAACAATAACAAAGATAATATCCTGAACCACAGAATCATATATTTTAGCTTGTTTGAATCATGATTTTTAAATGCATTTGAGTCAACATCTATTTTCAATAAAAGTTATTCCCTTTGCAATTAAAAAGTTTCCAAATCATTTAATCTGAGCATTTCATTAATGTTGGTTAATTAAAAACAGGGAATAACAAAGTTGTACAGTCAGAAAGGATGTTAAGTTACAGAAAGATGTTTTCTTCTATTTTGATGTATTTTATTAAAATCAAATGAATTCGATTAAGTGCTTTCTGCACTTATCTTCCAGTGATTATATATTAGGGTTGTTATTAATTTCTCTTTCATTAAAGTAAATAGAAATGTAAATATTTACCAGAGTCTTTTTTTTGTGATCTTCATAATTCATCATGTTACCTTCCAATTCATCAATGACTTGCCCAATCTTTTGGTCAAATTCAAGATGGAGGTCAGATCTTGAATAAAAAAAAAGAAAATGACTTTTTATATATAGCATCCATTATAGCTTTTTCTTAAGGGTTCTTTTTATCAATGGCAGAGGGAGGGGGGAGAAACAGCATTGAATATTGTGGGTGAGGATGGAGTTTATATAGATAAAGCAGTGAAATTAATTTTTGATTTATTTAAACAGCACATTTATCACTTAGAAATAAGCCATAGTAGTTTTTTCAACAAAGAATAAAAATTTATATAAATAAATCAAACTATAATTATTGAAATTAAATGAGTTAAAAAAAAAAAAAAGTTGATATGCTGTAAAACTGAACTGAAAAAACAAATGTGCTTGCAATGTTAAAAAAATAACCACTCATTACAAATAATTCCTCTGGTAATTATTTAGTTGAAAAAGTTTATCAAAATAATGAAAAACACATTTAGTTATAAATTCTATATATGGAAAATGGTAAGCATAAAATAAATTAAGTGGAAAAAAATGTACTGTGAAATAGCATTGGTGGATTGTGTTGTCATATTCAATGGAAATTTATTAATGGAAAAGTCTATGAATGGAGAGAAAAAATTCCAAATCAAATTCCATTAACTGGTGGTGTTTTATGTCTTCATTTGTGTTTATAAAAAAGGTTACAAACCTTTTGAGGACATTAATTTCACATATTTTATTGAGGGCTTTTTGAGTCACTTTTAAAACTTCTTCAGCAGCCATAGACATCTTCTGTCGCTTTGTCTGATTAAAAAGAATATTTTAATGAAACAAAACAAATTAGATTTATCTTGGAAAAGACTAAAAGTATTGCAGATAAATATTGGGGCCAAACATGTAATCATTGGAATCCTTTAACAAACATATAAGGTATTTTTTAGATTTTTAAAAATTAAATGACAAAAATATCATTTTAGATTATTTGCTTTTATTTAAAAAAAAAAAGCCCTTAACTATTGAAAAAAAATACTGTATTTTCTTTCTGTAAATAAAACTTCTTTGTGCTTTACTGTCCTGCAAATTTGGGGCTAGCAGACTTCCCATGTCTCTTTAAACGGTAGAATACTCCCACTCTGACCTCTCTTTTCCAAGTTATTCCATAAAGAAATGGGGGCTGTCTTCAAAATAATTTTGGGGTTGGTTGTTTGGCTTTTTAACAACACACCAACTTCTCTGATTTTTAGCGAAAAAAAGTGTTGTTATGGGATTGTTTGGTGTGAATGTTTGTTTTTTGTCTTTGTGGGGGAGTTATTTGGTATAAGCTTTATATATACATATTTTTTTATAAGTGTGACATTGCTTTATTATTTAGATTTTCCATTATAGGCCAATTATTTATTTTTTTTGATTTAGAATATTTTCTATTTGTACTGTAGTGAAAAGTTTTGTGTTTTTAAGTTGTTCACTTGTTAATATTGGGATCTTGTTTCAAATTCCTTGCATTTAATAAAGACATGTTTTACTGATAAAGGTTCATGGTAGGAAGAGTAAACCTAAACTTTTGCTTGTAGTATTTACAACTATTAAATTCAGTGTTCTGGATTCATAGAATAATAAGGCAGTTGAGTTGATATTTCAATTGCTATCAAAGGGAAATAAGATAGGAATCAAGTCAAAAACAAATGCTTTCAATCAAATGTTGTCAATTATTTATGTCTAGTTTTTTTTTTTATTGCTTATCTTTCTTATCAATTACTTAAGAAAAAAAAAGGGGGGGTGCATTGCTCTATATCCATACACTCAAGTGCAGAGATGTATAATGTATGTATGAATATATGTAAAGGTATTTAAATATATTGGCACCTTAAGGTGTGAATATAGAGAATTATCAAAAAAAAATCAAAATAAGTTTATTAAGCCCTTCAAATCTTGTGAATATCCATTTCATGCTTGATTAGTTAAATACTAATTC
This sequence comes from Idiosepius hallami, assembly GCA_034780655.1. Lineage (NCBI taxonomy): Eukaryota > Metazoa > Mollusca > Cephalopoda > Idiosepiidae > Idiosepius > Idiosepius hallami. The sequence goes on from JAUZSX010024939.1 coordinate 16,239, forward strand.
ATTCTTTATATAAAATTTTAATTAAAAAAAAATACATGTAAAAAGATGTGATGATTTTACCTGAATTGACTTTTTCATGTCTTCACTAAATGCATCAACAATATTTCTAATGCTTTTATCATTATTATAAGAAGATTCAGATGTTCCTGCACTTGAATGAGGACGAGGATGGGACATTTTAGAAAGTTCAAGAAAATTAGAGGATCTTCTTTTTATGGACATTTCTTGAGGAATTCCATTGCTGCTATCACTAGAATCATCATCATCATCATCATCATCACTTGAAGTCATCTTGTCAGATTTATCTACAAATAAATCAATGTTAGTATATTTACAAACTGTTTTCTTTGACCATGATATCTATATTTTTAAACAAGAAGAAAGTTTTATTTTAAAAGAAGTTTCCTTTTAGGTCATTCAAAACATTGAAATATTTTACCAAGAAGTTTATTCTAAATACAAGAGAAGTTAAAATGAATTAGATTTTTGCACTCACCTGAGATATACAAAGGAGATTGGCATAAATTGACTTTTGTGTTGTATTCCGCCTAAAATTAAAAAAAAAAAGACATAATTGATAACCAATTTATTCATTCAAGCAATGTCCACTACTTTTGGCCCCTCTATATATAAATGAATGCAAACAACATAGCACCTTTTTGGTCTGATGACCATGCAGGCAAGAAACTGACAGTCACTGAAAGCCGTTGATTCTATGTCTATGCTTATCTACTACACACGCTCTATCATTGATATTGAGCATTAACTATAAATATATGCAAAATTCTCTCTCTCCCTCTGTCTCTGTATATATATATACATACATACACACAAATAATAAAATGTATTTAAGAACTGAGATCAATTTTTTGTAGGATTAAATTTACAGAAGCAATATATCATACTGCATATATTTAAGAAAAGAAATAAGTTCTTTTTTTGTCATTTAGTAAATATTTTATAATTTAAAAAAAGATTATTTGAATTCATATTATTTAAACATCCCCATCTATTACTGTTATTTACCCCGTCCTAATTTGCAGTGATATTTTTACCCCATTTCAAGAATGACCATTTATTCTGCAATTCTTTTGGTTTAATAAAAATACCATTTTTTATACATGTTGCATTAAAGAGAATTTTAATCCTCCTTTTTAGGATCTTCTGTTCTTTTTTCTCTTGTTTCCAAAGGTTTTTATGAAGCTTTTTGAACATTTGGGGAACACATAAGAACCTAGGACACAAAACAAAGAACCTTGTTTGGAAAGAAAAAAAAAAAAGAAAATCCTGAAAACCTTAGAACCCTGACTTTGCAAAATGACCAACTAGTCACTCAGATGTATTCAATTAGATGACTATATTAGGTAGAAAATATCGGAGAGTCTATTTTTGCCTTAATTCATCAAGTCTGATATATCGGCCCTGTAAGGTTGAAATGGTTAAAGTTCTTTTTAACAAGACTTGTATGAAGAATGAAATTCAGCCAAAATCTATTAAATATCATTTTGTTTTAGTTATTGTTATCTTAAAATATGTTACCTTTTTAGAAGATCTTTTCTCATAGTGGAATGTGTTTGCATCAATTGGTGAAGGAACAACAATAGATTTTCTTGACAAATCAGAATTGTAAGATTTTGGATTGGAGAAAAGACTTTTTCTAAAACTGGTTTTTGATTTGTAATCAATGCCTTCATTTGATAATGGTGACATTTGCAGATTGTAATCATGCATAGGAGTGCTGTGGTTGATCTTTTCAATGGATTTGTTATCAAATGGGGCAATAATCTTTTTCTCTGCTTGTTTAGATTTACTCAGGCTTTCTTTGTCTGGATCAAGTTGATCACTGTTACTTTTAAGGTCATCCATAGCCAGAAAAGATGAAGGGGTCAGCATCAATTTTGAGTTATGACTAAGGTCGAGTTCATCATTTAGAGACGGCACTGAACTGTCGATGGCAGGCGTGGCTGGTGGCAGTTTGGGATCTTCTGTGCTTGACAGAGTGATTTCAAGATCTGAAAAATAAGATTTATTACTAATGCTGGACATTGGTTGTTTGATTGATTCTTGGAGGATTGAGTCAGCCTTTGAAATATTTGGGTTTGATCTGGAATCATCTGGAAACATCACAAATGATGCTGCTCTTTGGACTTCAATGCTATCAGTGAAGATGGCTTCCTAAGTGAAAGAAATAAAAATAGACATTATTATTGATTATTAACAGAAAGAGATGTTTGTTTAAATCCTTATTAAAAATGACAAATTTCATTTTAATAAAATCAAATCAGATTAATATAAGGTCATAATGAGGTTCTAAAAATTGACAATCTAGTTTATAAAATTCTATTCTAGTGAAATCAAATCTAAAATAAGGTCATAATGAGGCTCTTTAAAAATATTGTAAAAAAAAGATCTATTTCATAAACAAATAATGTTGATTTTTGAAAGAAAAATTAAATGTTGCTATATATTTTTTTTAAATACTAAATTAAAATTTTGTAAAATAAAATATTAAAAATATTTTACCTTAATGCATTTTTTCTTCTTTTTCTGTTTACTTTTAGGATTGATTGTTTGTAAATCAGGGCTGCCAAATGAAAAGCCGGGACTTGCTTTGTTGACGTCTGAGTCATTAAGATTGGGACAAGGGTTAGGGCTAGGGTTGGGGCTATTAATATGGAATGGCTTAAAAGAAGATTTAGGATTATTGGTTTTAGGTTGGTGACAAATATTAGGGCTTATCTCTTTGCTTAATGGCTTTGCATGTAATTCTTTCTTTTTTGCTTTTTTGCCCTTTGGACTTTCATGTTTTCGTTTTGGTATGAAAGCACAAGATCCAAAATAAGTGGTTGGTTTCTTCGAAGCATAAGTTTTCTCTACATTAATTTTCTTTGTAGACTTGTTCTTTTTTGAAGCAATCCAGCTGATTTCACTTTGTCTGTGAAAAAAGTTAAGACAATCATTTAGACAATCATAAGAGAAATCAAGGATTAATAAAGATGATATAAAACAAATGATAATACTTTCTATTTATGTCAGGATTGCATGAATTGCAAAAACAAAAGGATTCAACATAGAATAAAGCCAAATAGAAAATATCAGAAAATTTTGCCTTGTTTAACAATTGGGAAATGTTTTAAATTAAAAATTAAAGTTTAGAAATAGAATGAAAATATGTGCTTAGTTATATTCTGTTTAATGAGAAAAGTTGTAACTTAAATATACATATACATGTGTGTGTGTGTATATATTTATGTGTGTGCGCGTATGTGTGTGTATGCTTTTCTAATGGAACAAATGTGATGAAAAACTCAATTGTAAAACAAATTAGTAAATTGTTTTTGTATCAGTATAATAAAAAACAAGAAAATTATAATAATAATTATCTCAAATCAAACCACTTTAATTTACTCACTGTGTGTGACTGGTGTTATACATTGAATCTGTACCATCCTGTAAGGAAGGAGAAAGAAACATATTGTAGATATCATAGTATTCAAGGTATGAAATATTTTGCTATTATAAAATGAGATATTCCATAAAAGGTTATATTCTACTTTTATTTGTCAGTTTTGTTATAAAAAAACAATTGAGTTTTCTAATAATTTTACATAAATCATAAAACAAAAAATGCTAAATTTTTTCAACAAAAAAAAAATGTTTTACCTTGGTTTGATCTTTTTTGTCATGTGAATTAAAAATGCTGAATAAAAATAGAATGAAATCACAGAATGAATACAAGTTAAAACATAAGCATGAAAAATATCAAAAAAAAATAAAATAATCCAAATGATTTCTATAAATACAACTGAAAAGAGCTATTTGATAAAAACAACAACAAAATAAAATTAATTCAACAAAAAAATCTTATTAAAGAGAATTTAAATGAAAACCATAATTTTACAATTTTAATATTTTATTTCCATAACTTTTATTTGAAGTAAGAAGATAAAGTAAATAAGAAAGTTGCTTTAATTAAGAAAGACTTTATTAATCAGATTTAAGTAATAAAAAAAGCTTGTAGATGAAACAATATAAAATAAAGAATTAAGGTATAAACACCTCTAGAAATGAATAATAAAATATTTATATACATTAAATTGATTAAATCAGTATGGTGTTAAAATGTAAGACTTACTCATTTTGAAGAAAATTAACTGAGTTTTTCTTTTTCTTCTGCTACAATAATCAAAAACATCAAACATTTAATGCAACAATTCATATTTATAATAAAATTATAAGTCTTTCATTTTTATCCTCTAATGAAGCATAAATTTTTTTTATTGCATTTTATAAATAAGATTACATTTTTCTTAATTTTCAATGACTTTAGTTAAACATGAAAAGATTTAAGTTTTTTTAAAATAGGATCACATGGCATAAAATATGGTAGGGATGGGGGGCTCAAAAATATTGTGGTCCTGTTTAAGTGTATTCTCTGCTTGAAGTCATAAATATCTGGCATTATATAAACCAGACAAATCTATATTGTCCATGGATGTAGGGGTGTTAACTACTCCAGAACAAAAAAAGATGATTGGGTATTGAAAAGTAAAACAATAATATCTTATGGCATGCAAATCATTCAGTCATAAATATAAACCAAAATGTTGTCAGAAGAGTGTGTAGAAGCAACCCAAATAATAACCCTCTATCTAAATTCCAGATAATTAGGCCAAAAATAATACTATTCTACCTATTTACATATTAACTATTTGGCCCTTCCTTTTCCCTTGTAAACTTCTGTCTAAGAACTACAACCCAGAATCCCTCATCACTCTGTAACCAATCTCTGATCTGCTAGCAAAAAGGCTAGCCAGGACCCTCTGAAATCCCAGACCAACAACCTGTGTGTTGCCAGTGGACAGTTCACTCAACTCAAGGTATTCATTTGATTATGTGGATAAAGAAAATAAAGTTCTTTTCTTTAAAGGTTAAGAAGAAAGGAGTAATGTTACAAATTCTTCTGGTGTAATCATTTTATAAACTTATGTTCTATATTCATTATATGAGAAATAGATCTATGTAGCTAATTAAAGTAATTATTAGAAAAAATGATTTTACCATATGTTCGTGTTGTGCTTCATTATAGAATGAGGAGCTGAAAATAAAGAATAGAACAAGATCTTATGAATATCACAAAAACAATTTTATTTTTGGATTGATTTTCAACTCAGATTTTAATCCCACAGATTCTAACAAAAAAAAAAAAAATAAAATAAAATTTTTGTAACAGAAAAATTCTAAAGGAAAAAATAAATCTGTTTTGAAAAATTCATTTAAAAAAAAAAACTAAAAATTTGTAAAAAACTTACATGCTTGAATCTATGCTGGAAACTTCCTTATAATCTATGACTTTTCGTTTTCGATCTGAAGACCTGGCAGAATTTGTATTTGAAAAATCGAGTGAAGGTTTCTAAATAAGAAATAAATTATGCATTCCAATGATTTGGTCTAAAACTGAGAATAAGCATTTGTTTTGATCATTAACAGAAATACAAGACTAAATCTTCATGAAGGAAGGAATGGAAGAGTGAAAGATGAAAAAGTTTAGAAATGTATGTTTCTAGTTAAGGACTTTAAAGTCAAACAATGTCCCATTTTAGTCAATAAGATTTTATCTATAGAAAATTCATTTTGTAAATATACTTACTGATAAACACTTCCTATGATGAATTAGTTTGACATAATTCGGTAATAAAAAACCTTTGAAAATATTAAAAAATAAATTATTTTTTTTAAGTCAAAAGATCAAAAAGACATAATTAATTCATTACTTACTTTGGAAGCATTTGGTGTTGATTTAGCTGTGACAGGTTTTGTAGTGTTTTTAGACTTGACAAGTTTTGCTGTGTTTTTTGATTTGCCCATTCTTGCTTTGGCCCTTTGTTTAGGCTGTGAAGTATCAGAATCAGATACGATAATAAACCTTGAAGTTGCAGCATTCTCTGTGCCATTATATATGTTTTCTTTTCCAAATTTATAACTCTCTTCTTGTGTTGCTTTATGGTTTTCAGGCTGTAAAGTTTTCTTTTCTTTTGGGGTCACTGATGAAATGGAGGGTTGTGAATTTTGATTTTGGAGGAAAACCTTTTTTTTGGGAGGAGATAAATGACTTGATTTTGAATATTTAGAGGAACAGCTTTCTCTCAATGGATTGCTTGTTATACTGCTACCACTATCAAAATCATAAGGGTCATAACCTTTTTTCTCTTCTGGGATTTTCCTTTCTGTTTTATCTCGATGCAAAGAAAGATTGAGGCTTCTTCTTTTTGGTGGTGATATTTTAAATAATTTTTCAGTTGGGCTGGTAGACATTTTATCAGAGTTTTTATTATTTTTCTTCCCACTTCTGGATGGTTGTGCTGAATCGAGGCTTCTTCTATTCCTATTGATTAATGATAATTGCTTTTTGGAAGGCACATTGTCTTTTTGTTGAGGTGAAGTTTTTCTAGCTTGTGTCTTGAAATTATTGTCATCTTCTTTAGAAATATTAACATGAATATTTTGATTGTTATTCAAAACAGAAACAGGTCCAAGTTCAATTGCTTGATAAAGAATTTCATCTTCATCTGATTTTTGATCAGTGGGAATTTTGTCTTTTGTTGAAGACAATGGATTAAAAGATTTCTCATTTGATATTTCTACATTATTAATAGGAGGTTTATCTGAACCTTTACTTGCTATTAGACTCTTTTCATTCAGATGTCCCTTTCTATTTGGGTTCACCTGATTAAGTGTAGACTCCTGCAGACCAGTTTTATTGTATTTCTCTTTTAAACTAATTGGTTTTATTTTGTTACAACTGTCTATTATTTGAACATCAATTGGAGAACAATTAGAACCTTCAGAAATATTTTGACAAGAGGCTTCCACAAATTTTTCAATTCTTTCGTCATGTTCTTTGGCCAATGTCTTTTGTCTTTCTTTGTTGAATTTAGATAAATTATCTCGTGTAATTGGAACAAAATATGGAACTTGATTTTTGGTTTCAAGATTTGAGATTTCTTGGTTTGGAACAGAATTGCAGGATTCTGTATTTTCTTTAGGAATTGGTTTCTTCTTTTTCAGGTTTTGATTCTTGGTCTGATGTTCTTCAGATTCTATTGTTGTTTTGTTTGGTTTTTTGATTTCTTCATTGAATTCTTCTTTTGTTTGGAGGACAATTGCTTTTTCACTTGAATCATGGGCTGAAAAAGAAATCATAAAAATTATTTACGATGAAAAAAAATTAAATTAATCTTTTTTTCTAAATATAATATTTTATTTTGTAAAATTTAGATTTTTAAGGAGGAATAGTTTAAAGATTTTTTTCCCATTTCATGACAAATTTGTATTTTATCTTTAATTCAAATGAGTTTTTGTCTATTTACTTGTATAACAATATGAATCATTCAATTGTGCTAAAAATTCTCTACAAAAATATAAAAAAACTGGATTTGTGCAATGAATGCCCATTAATTATTCAGATTAGAACTTTTCAGGGTTGTTAGTGAGTATGAGTGTATTGGAAACAATTGAAATAAATAAAACAATTCTTTTGGTTAAGCAAAAGATAGATATGCAACTTGGAATTGGGGTATTTGATTCATAAACTTTGATAAAATAGTAAAAAGCCAAACCTAAAAATAGGGCAAATATCTGAGGCCTTAAACAGATTATTTCATTTCTGCATTTTGTAATTAATTATTTTTTAAAAAGGGTTCTTTCTGCCTGCGACAGAATTCAAACTTGAATACTTAATTAACCAACTTTGTATCTATATTGGTTGACCAATAAAAAAATGGGAATGCTCCCCCACCCCACAGATCAATTAGAACTTATCTTGGATTAATTAGCAAACCAAAATACTGGATAAGAATAACTTTCTATTGAGGTTTATAAAGAGAAAGAAACTGACAAACTTACTAAAGACAGTTTTTTTAGTTAATATTTCTAAAAATTAAATGAAAGTTTATCTGTTTTTTTTTAATTACAAACACCTTGAAAAAATTGTTTTGAAATTTTTACTGAAGGCAATTAAAAGTTAAGAGTTGATTTTTATCACTACTATTACTTCTATGGTATAACAAAATACACTGGATCAATTTAATAATGGTAAATAAACAAATCTTCTCTAGTCATGACAACTGATCTGAATCGTCCTTAATGGTCAAACATTATGACAGATTTTTAACTCAGTATCAAAACTCTAAATTATGCCATTGCATTTATCACATTTCAGTTCCATTACAAACTTATAATTCTGAATCCTCAAATAAGCCTTGAACTGTCACTGTTCAATTCCACTACAAATAGCAAATTCAAAATTTTAAATAATTAATATTAATGTTTTCATTTTTTTTTTCATGATTTTTGTCCATTGGATTTTTTCTAGGCTTGAATAATAATAAAAATTCAGAACGGTTTCCTTTTAAAAAAATAATCAACTTTCTAAAATTTTAATACATCAGTTCACCATTTACATTCAACCATAAGAAGTTAATTTAATTCATCAAAATTAACAACTAAAAAGTTACAGGCATGAATTTTTTTAAACAATTTAAACATTTCAACCTGCCTTCTGTTGATTGATGCAAATAATTTATTCATTTAAAAAAAAGAAAATTTTCAAAAATAACCATCACTTAGATAAAAGCGAGTATGTATATTATGATTTTGGTGACATAATTTTATTGGTTATGTAATTGTCAATGTTATGATTTACTGATAGTAACAAAATCCTATCCTAGTATTGGATCAATCAATAATATACTTTAATGCATTTGATAAAGGAAACTGGAATAAGTATATGGAACCAGAGAAAAATAAGTAGTGTAGATATTTCTAAATATTGTTAGAGTCCAGAAATTGAATAAAAAGTAAAATGTGTAGGAATCCAGCTTAATTGTAACATGCATTTTGCATTATTGTTGTTGCTGATACATTTGCCATGCACTTATCTATCTGTATGCCAGCTGCTGTACAGTAAAATGATAGCTTCATATTTAATGCTACCCTTTATTTAAGCAAAAAGCACGCATGTTCAGAAGCTGACTGAATTAATTCAATGTTATGGTTACACATTTTACTTTTTTTTTTTTTAAAGAAAAAAAGAAACTTGAAACAGGAAAAAAAAATATTAAAAAGGCATACTTGTGCTTTGGCTTCCTTTTTTTATTTGCAAGAGTAGCTACTCTTTTCTGTCATTACCTCTGGTCCTTCTAAAGATTATTATACTAATTGAATTCTTACAGTTAAGGTATTCTATAAACACACAATAATTGTAATAAGCTATATAAAATAATTACATCATTTTTTTAAAGAGAAGTTTAAAACAACCAAGGCCCATTGTTAAAATTATACTTTTCATAATAACCATAATTTAATTTTACTGAATTGGAATTTTAAAAAATAATTGCAATTTTATTGTTTAAAGTAAGTTTATTATAAAATAAAATAGTATTAACATTAAGAAGTTCTCCTAGTTACCATTAAGAGCAGAATTTTATGAATAGAATAATATACTAAGAACCCCATACTCAAGTCAAGCCAATAAAAAAAACCTGTATTAGATGAATGTTTAATAAAAAAGCATAGAATATTGATGTAAAAATAAAATTCAATTTAATTATTGATTAAGAAGGACATTTTCAAATAGTTAAAAAGAATTTAGAAAAATGATATTGGGTTTAATATTACTAAATAGATTTACAGTATTGTAGAAGTAAGGTTACAATTAGAAATTTTTTCCTGTTTTCTGAATTTTATGTTGCCAGCTCTATTCATTTAAAAGTTTGCCTAATGTTTAGATTGGAACAAATAGATTGTAGCAATAGTTTTAAAAGGAGTGAAAATGATACTTGATTAAGTAAACATTGATTGCATATATCAAGAGATTTTCGGTTCAACTATTTTTTATAACCAAATTAAATAATTGAAAAAAGATCTTTAACTTTTCAAATATTTGATTAAATAAGTCAATAATATCAAAGGCTTCTTACTTTAGACATATTCTGTGAGTGAAATAAGCTCGATAACGTATAGAAATATAATCAGCATTATTATATTAGATTGATTAAGGCTATTTTGTTATAGGAATAAAATAGGTAGAGAAACATGGAGGAAAAGTTTTCCTTTGTTTCTTATTATAAAATAATTTTTGAATAATTAAATGGAATGTATTATAAGTAAAATGAATAACTGATTCTCTAATAAAAAATTAATATAGGTTATATTTTCTCCCTTGATTTTAGGATTCCTTTAATTTCTGATAAAGCATTTTTATCATTGTTTTATTTTTGCTAAAAACTAGTCTATAAAGTAATAACCATTTATTTCTTTCAATAGAATTTCTTACTAGGCAAACATAAAGGATAACATTTCTCTTTTATTTTTTTTTCTATTGCCTCATGTTTTATAAATAATTTAAATTGTTTTTAAACTCACTTGAGGTTTGTTTTGTAGAACGAAGATTTCTTGCATTTTGATGTGATGGGTCTGAGTACTTTTTTGTCTGTAGAAAATAAAATTATATCATTCAAGAAACTTATATAAATCCATAGAAATAATGACATTAAATAGAATATAAAATGATATCTTATTCAGTGATATGAATAGCAGATCTATAATACAAGCTGTATAAATAATCTAACAATTAGGGACATATTGTTGAAAGAGGAAAACAAATAAAATAATAAAACAAGAAACATTTTATCATTTATAATTTTCATCAACAATTTGGCCATGTTTTGAGGAAAATAAATATTTATTTATAAATAAAGATTTTAAAACCAAAAAAAGAATTAGAATAAATCAAATGTAATAATATAAAAGAATTGAAATTTTCTATTGACTTTTGAAACTAGAAAAGATTATTTGAAAAGAATGGAAATTAAAAGATTTTAATAATACCACTTGGATTGAACTCTATTTAGATGTTTTGTTTTATGGTATATCAACTTTCTTTTTTTATACGTGAGGTTTCAATACTAAATACCAATCAGAATATAACTTCTGCATTAATTTCTTTTGGACTTGTCTTTATCTTTCATTCTTGTTCTTACACCATGTTTTGGCCATTTTATCGTTTGTCAGAACAACTGTCCAGATTGAATTAATATTATTATAAATTATGAAGCCTATTCTCAAAGAATTCTTAAGCAAATATTAGAATATAATTTATTACATGAATAGTTAAATATCATTTCACAAATTAAATGAAATTGTTTTAAAATGATAATAAAATTAACCATTGTAACAAAAACATATAATTGATAAATTTACTTACTGATGTAGAAGTTAGCTTATCCTTGACACAGGCTGGCGAATCATTACTGGATGATATTCCACTGTCAACAACCTGTTTCTTTCTGGATAATAAAAACAGAGTATAAATCACTTTTAATGAATAACTGATTCTTGATTGCCAAAAAAAAAAGAAAAAATACCTTTTGTGACATAGAAATTCTAGTGCGATTTGCATTTCATTGGATTTGTTGGTAGGTCATATACATCATAGTAGCAGCTGTTACTTGTTACATAGTTACAAAAATAGAAAAACTACAAACTACTTTAATGAAGCTTTGATTCTGTTTACAACAAGAGTTGCTTAAAATCATTTTGTTTTAGAATCAGAGAAAAAGGTTTCAGTGATTGAATTATTTCTTGTTAATTATTTTTGTTTCACTAAATCAAAGCAATTACAATTAATGAGTTTGAAAGCCATTTTTTAAAATTAGATAAAATGATATTTAAAAGAAATAAATACATCAATACCTAGATATTTAAAAAGCATTGATTAACTAAATACAAAAATTGATAGCAATTATATTCTTTGCAAAGGTGAAGGTGGTGCATTGGTAAAAGCTTGGAATATGAAAACGTATTATGCGGGTTCAAATTCCAATCAACACTATTGCATCTACCTTTAGCTGCCTCGGGCAAATGGGGCTCCATAACTTGGGAGAGTATCTCATCTAGGTGAAGGGCAACACTGATTTCAAAAGCCCCCCAAAAAAAGGTCTTCCAGTTTGGGGTTGAGCAATAGGACTATCAACTCTTTCTTTTAAAAACAAGTATAATATAGAAACAGCAAATACACATTTGCTGCCCAATGTATCACTTAGTGTAAAGGTTGATGAATGAAAGGTGAATGACTATTAAGTCATCAAGAACATAATTTTATCAATGTGTTTATTATCAAACAACAAACCCTTTAAAATATCTCTAAAAATAATTATCTATGACTCTTTATTTTTCCCCTTTTAAAATCTTGTTTAAAGAAATATAGATTATAAAAAAACAGGAACTTTGAAAAAACAAAAAAATCAAGTTTGTATTGTTATTCATGTTTCTGAGGTGAATTTTAATTCCTATTGTAAAATTTACCTTGGTAAGAGTTTTGATGCAGCAGTTGTTTTCTGCTGCTTTGAAGCCTCTTCTTCTTTTTGATCGTTTGTTTTATTTTCAAGAGGAAAAGAATCTGGGATCAGTGAAATCTCATTAATTGCTGCTTCTGGATAAAAAGAAATAAGATTTTCAAAACAATAATTATAAGACAAGATCTTTGTTTTTTACAATTGATTATGTATTTTGTAAAAACAGAAACAAAAGAAATAAAATTTGGGTTCATAAATTGGTAAATGACAACACCCTTAACTTAAGATTTTAAGTCATAATTCGATAAAAAAAATCATAAGGATTTAAAGAAATGAAAAACATGACCACTCGGAGGTTTTAAATCTAAAGACATTAACATAACATTATTTTTATTGATACATTTCTTATAAAACTACTGCAGTCCGAGTTTGATTGTTTATATATTATACCTATTTTTTTTAAAGATTGTTTTTTACAGCATATCGACCTATATAGGTCATTTTATGCAGAGAACAATCATTTTTTGATAAACTTTTTTTCAACACAGTTTTTTGAATAACACAATGTGCACTCTTTAACCCATAGCTGAAGGGAAAGTGGGGTATCATACCTTTCCCAAGGGTATTAGTTCAAATGTAAATGTACAAGGAACAACTTGTATTAGAACATATGTATCATGATTCAATAACTTGACTGCCTATCGACTGTCCAAAATAGAGTGCATCTTTGGTGATAGAACCATATTATTACTTGTATCATAACCCTGTCCATTGCCCTCCAGATTCCCCAATAACCTCGCGTTCATAAAGAATGCTTCCTGCTGAATTATTGGTACTACTACTAAGATAGCTACTTAATAAAATTTGATTTGTTGACATCTAGTTCCATATACTTATTAGTTAGACACACATGACAATATAAATCTATTATGAAACTATTATGAAAAATGATGAACTCAATGAAGTGGAAAGTAAGCCAGTTTTCTGTTTTGATATGAAATCAGATTTTTTTATATTATTTAATTATTTTGTGAACAAGAAATAATAAATTTCATTAAAGTTTTTTTAAGAAAGGTGAATAAAAATCTTTTATTGTTAAAATAAAGATGGATTCTTTGTTGATTGTTAGAAACTAAAAAATAAATCTTTGAAATGGAAATGAGATTCTGAATGCTAAACAATATTTCCATTTTCATATCTAAAATCATAGCAATTCCTGAATCCTTTATCATCTTCTATGAAACACTCTTATAAATCATATCTACAAGTTACCTTTTGGCCAGCAAAGTTGGAGCATTGGTAAAAGCTCAGGCTCTGGAATTGTAGTACGTGAGTTCAAATCCCAGTCAAAAACATTGCATTCATCTTAAAAAATGGCCTTGTGCCAAATTTGGTTAGTGCTGGTCACCAAGTTAATATAATATCTACAAGTTACCTGGCTGTGTCTCTTTAATCTCAATTACATTGTCTTCATCCAAGTGTTTATCTGTGGTATTGTTTGTATCCAAATCCTTTTCCTTAGTTGGCTTTATTTTCTTGTTTTTGTCTTTGTCAAGCTTATCTAAAACAAAAGTTTGTTGATTATAAAAAAACTTGCAATACAAGAATTGTAGCAGAGCAGCAAATTGAAAGAGGATAATTTTTAAATGCTTTGATAATGATAAATGTATAGGAATAAAAGTTTTTGTTGGTTTTATAAGAAACTATGTGTTGAGTTATTCAATCAAAAAACATAAAATTTTCAAGGAAATTCTCTAATTATAGAAGTGTTCTTCATGGAAAAGGACAATGAACTGGGGTAAATGTATAAATAGAACATCAACTTCAATAAGAATTTAAAATACCTCAATTTTTAAGAAAAAAAATGATTCAAAAATATAAAACACAACAAAATTTCATTCTTATATTCTTTTTAACAGATAAAGGATTTTTAACAGAAAATCCAAACATCATAATAGAATGTCTATTCTAGTTGCACAAAATGTTCATAAACTGTGCTTTTAGATACATTTTATTCTTCTACAATTTATCTAGTAGTAATATTTGGTTATTACTTCAACCTTCAAAACCCTCTAATATTCAATTCTGAACATATCCAGGGATGGACTGAATCATCGGTCAATCAGACCATGCCTGAGAATCCAGCACTGCCAATAAAATAATTAAGGAGGTGCTTGTTATGCACCCTATTTAAATGCCTTCTGATTCAGGTCACTTCGATTTGCCTGGACATCATAATGTGTGTCTAATGACCATAGATGACTACTACACATAGGTAATATGCAAAGATCACCTTCTGCACAGTCTCTATATGTGACATTTAACTGTAAACTGTAATTGTATTTTTTTTGCCCCAGAGCCAATGACACTCTCAGCTTACCCCAAAAAATATCTATAGGGCTCGAGAATGAGTAACACCTATGTTACTTATATATTTTGATTTAACTTTTTCTCGGTAATCAAACTTTGAATTTTTCATTTCAAAATGTAGCTGTCTTTTTCAATGGTGTAAGCTAAGCAGTTTGTAATGAAATTCAGAAACTAATTAATATTTGAGCTTAGAAATTGCTGGAAGAGACAAAAATGGAAATTTAAATTTATCATTCAACCATGTCAGTTGTTAAATATATTCTTCTTATGTAAAATGAATTTACCTTTAGGAAGTGGATAATTCTGAGGTAATAAATCAAGTTCATCAAATGATCTGAGTCTTCTTCCTCCTTTTCGAGAAGATTCAATATTTTTCTCTAAGAAAAAACAAAATCATAAAAAATTAAATAGTTTATATAAAGAAATTATAGTCAGAGTAAAAGAAAAATAAGCAAAAATTTCCTGCTTTCTGCAACATCTATTATTATTATTTGTATGGTTGAGGCATCCAAAAGAAGAAGAGCTATAAGCTGGCATGTGAAGCCCGCTTGCAGGAGGAAGAACACAAAAGCAGCCTTGACCCAAAGATACAGACACATCAGGACTACATTTACAGCAACCGTGACAGGTCTTGTGGCAACCGTATTAGTCTGTAGAGTCACACCACATGCTGCAGCCCCTTGACTGATTCAGAACATAGAGACAATGATCTCTCGAGATCAACGGTGCCATAATTATGTTCTGATTTATTCACAGTCAGTGATAAATATTATAGAATCTTAATGAATGTGTACAGGTGAATGCAAACTTCATCAAGATTTCAATTTTCTTCTGAATTTCAGACTAGAGTTCAGTCAGTGTTAGAATAGATTTAATCAATATTTTTTCTAATTGAAAAAAAAGTTATGAATTAAAAAAAAGTTTCAAAACCCTTCTAATTTCTATCAAAATTCATTGAAATGTCAAATCATTGAAATTATTGAGATAGCCCTTTTTTATGTTTTTGCATTATGCAATTGTTTGAGATTACTTCAATTGAGCAGATAATGCCATCATTCATTTCATCAAACTAAAGTTTTTTGAGATCATGTATTTTGGGGATAAAATTTAATGAAATTAAATGTTCTAAATGCTTTAAATCATTGAAATTATTGAGATAAACTAAAGTATAAACTAAAAAAAATGGCAGATTATGACCACTGGAATCAACATATAGAACTAAAACCATAATCCACTTTTTTAATAGTGCAAAATATTTTAATGATCCTAATTTGAGTAACAATGAAAACAAATCCTCACCACTTTTATTTAACTTTGAAGATTTATCCTTAGTAGTTTTTTTTGATGGTTCAGAGTGTGCTTTGCGCTCGGTTACAGAGGTTTCATGGTTTGAAGTGATATCTGTTTGTTTCTTTGAATCAGATGATTTGATTGGTGAAGAAAGCTTTTCACATTGATTAGTTTTCAAATAGTTTTCTTTTTTATCATTTGAATCAATTTTGGAATCCTGCAATGATTTAGTCTTACATTTATTCTCAAAGGTTTTCTTTAAAGACTCACTTTGTTTTTCTGCCAATGGAGATGTCTTTTTAATGTTTTCCATTTCTGATCTTTTATAAGGACTTGTAATATCACAAGTATTATCAAGATTTCTTGTCATTTTCTCTTGTTTATTGGAGGCATGAATAGATGGATTGATTAAGCTTTTGTTTAGAATATCATTTTCAGGATGAGATTTGGTTTCAAAAGTTGGTGGGATTACTTCATTCTCTTCTTCTGAACTGCTTTGGTCAAATACATTTGTGTTGCTTCTTTTGTTTTCATTTTCTTTTGATTCACATTGCTTTTCTTCATTTTTTGACTTTTGATTCTTATTCTCATTTTTCTCATTTGATAAATATGGAAGACGTAAAGTTTCTGAATCTTGAAGACTTGAGTTTTGTTCTTTTTTCTCAGCTTTGTTTGGCTTACAAGATTCAGATTGTTTTTTTGATGTAACTGAAGACAGATTTTCCTTTTTTTCATCATTATTCTCAAAAGAATTCACTGGAACATAAATTCACAATTGTCAAAAAGATACTTTAAACAATATTAAACTAGTTTGGAGGCAAATTTAACGTTTTTCATAGATTGTAAAAAATGAAATAAAAATATGTTAAACAAAAATGATTTTATTCTAGGAATCAAGAATAGTTTTCTTTATATCTATATATGAGTTAATAATATGAATGAATTGAGGCAGTGCCGTGCTTAGCCACACAGCGACCCTGATGCAGAATAAGCCTTGCGGCCCCTTTACCCTAAAAAGGCAACTTACACACCTACAACATACTATAGATTTCAATCAATTGTCTATATATACATACATATATACACACACACACACATATATATATATATATATACACATATATATACAGAAAGAGAAATAAAGATGGATTAATAGATATATATTTCAAGATATAAGTGTAATAATGATTTTCTACTTAATCCTAATAATTATTTTGGTTATTTTTTGTATTAAAAAGATATGTGAAGCCAAGGAGTATTGTGTGCCTCAAGGGAACTAGTGACCTCCCTGCAGTTGCATAGTCAGTGAGCGGGCCTAAGCAAGGCCCTAAATTGAGGGGAAGACGGCAAGAATTATTAAAATATATATATATATATATCAATTTAAAAAAGTAGGAATAAATATTGTTCAGGTACAAAAATATTAATTTGTATTATTTCTAAAAGTCTATCTCTTTGAACAGATTCATTTATTTGTTGCTTTTTCTTAGTTCTTTATTTATGACATTTTTAATTAATTAATAAATAAGTATCTAAAAAGTAATTCTTTATTAAGCACAATTTATTGAAAACAATGAAAAAAAGTATATATGTATTGAATTGCAAAGATAAAGTATTTCGTTACAAATTTTATTTTCCCCCCCAAAATAAATAAGTTTTGTTTTTAATGCTTATTTTTCAAATCTCTTTTTATTAAAAATAGCTGAAAGAAATAAATATTATTCAAATCTTTATTTTGATGTTTATCATTATTTTCTCTCTACAGAATTTAAACTTTGTATTTCTCATGTCTACGTTTTAAATTTATATGCTTATGATGTGGTACACAATATGAGCATGAAATGTAACTATTTTAAATGTATAAGTTTGTGAGCAGATGTTAACTAGGATTTTTTGCCTTTTTCTGTCTGGCTATACCAATTCTTTCTATTTATCAACATATATAAAAGTAGATATTCAAAGATTTCTAAGAATGATTTAAAAGTGTGATTCTTTCTAGATTGATAAAACCTAAGAGATAAACAAAAACCAAAATACTTTATTTCAAAAAATCTTAAATATAAAAAAATAAATGAGCAAAAACCAAAACTGAAAACTCACTTTTAGAAAATTGCTTGTTGATTTTAGGTTGATTGTTGGGTGGTGAAGAAGGTTTTGTAGGACTATTGGAAGGATTTAAAGCTTCAGAGTTTTGTAACTTCCTACAGACCTTAACAGCACCAAATTCATTACCTGAACACTGAGACATAACTTCGGAAGGAACAGAACTTTTTCTTATGCCATGATGCCTACTTTGCCAGCTAGATGCCACAGAGGATTCTGCATACTAAAAAGAAATTAGTAGGATTATATTTTCTAAAAAGAAAATCAAACTTAGAAAATTTGAAGAGAGATAACCAGAAATATAAATTTCTATACACAAAATCAAAATGACTTATGTAAATTATTAGCAAAAAGGTATTATATTTACTTGGTCGAGCACCAACCCAAGTTAGGTACAAGGCCATTTTTGCGTGCTCTATAAACCTGGGCTTTCCGTGTTGCTATTCACCTAGATTAACCAATTAACAAGATATGTGTTTTAGTTAAACTAAAAAGTTTTATACATATATATCAAAAGTGATGTTCAAATCACAAAATGAAAAAATAAAGGAAATTTTTTTATCATCTATTTGTAAGTTAATAATTGAATGATTAATATAATGTAAAAGAATTTTAATTATCTTGATGCAAATAGATGTGAAACAAAAGAAGCCTTAGCAGAAAATCAATTGATCTTTAGGATTAGGTAATTATGTTCTAAACCATTCAATTCTTAAGACCAAAGGAATATGTAAATAAATTAGGAAATAACTCTTATTCAACACATAACACTTACATTCTCAATATCATTTTGTTCAAGATCTTTAGGATGAATTAATTCTGTTTGTTGAAATAAACAAGAAGCCTCTTTTACTTTTACACAAATCTGATTCTCTGCAACTGAGCACTTTGGAATCTGAAACAAATTAAAATAGATATTAACCTGTAGAGTGAGATTGTTTATATTTATAGTTAAAGTGCTTGATATCAGTGATAAAGCATGTATATTAGGTAAGTGTAGACATGGAGTCAACGGCCTTTGGTGACTGTAAGTTTCTCGTCTGCGCGGTCATCAGACTAAAAGCTATCAGTCTAATAACAGCACAAGCGAGAAACTGACAGTCATCGAAAGCTGTTGACTGTTTACGCCTACCTAATATATAAATAAGCTAATGATGATATTGCAGTTGACAGTATAACTAATTTATAGAAATTCTAAGAAAACTTAATTTACAAAAATACTTCCAAATAATTGTTAACATAAATTAAAAAAAAAAACATTATTTCAATCTAAAATTATTCTTATTACAGATTAACAAAATAAAACAAACTGGAAAAATAATATTTTTTGCATTTGAAAATGCTTAAGACATGTAAAAAAAAAATATAATCAATAAAAACAACAATCAGTAGAATACTCAATTTTTATAACAGGACAAAATTTTGCTTTATCCCTGGTAAATTACCTTCCACAGGTGTAAACATAGACAAATACCATTAATTTTTAGACAATCACTTTATCTCAAATTAATTTATTTTAAAGATATATTTCTATATTTTTTTACAAATCTATAATTGTGAGTGTCTGTGTTTCTTAAAGTCAATAATGTCAAATTAGATTTTCTAAAAATTTCTCAAGAAGGTCCATTATTACATAATGTTCTTGACTTTATACAAAGTGTCCAAAAAGTTACTGTGCACTCTGAATACATAGGAATTCAAATAAATAAACATCAAATTTAATAATAAAACATTTAAACAATACAATTGTCACTAATAAAAAGGTTTTACTTATTTTAACATTATCACAGCTTATCTTAATGGAAATGCTGGAATTTTCCTCCATTGGCATTAAGGTATTATTTTCTACTGCACACCAACTTTTCAGGCACCAAGTATATTAAGAATTTAAAGTGATAAGAAAAAAATTGGGGTGGGGGTACTCACTCTAAGAAAAGATATTACGTGATTTTTAGTAATCAATTTCAAGAACTTTCTTATAAGGGAGGTAACTCTTAAAAAGTAGTTAGCTAATTCCCTTGATTTTTCTCAATCTATTTTACACTTTCTTCTTTTATTATTAAACCCAGTGGTGACTGGTGCACTGGACAGCAAATTTGCAGACTTGCCACTGAATAATGTGTGTTCAGTGGTTAAGCTGGCTCAACCCACAGAGGTCATTATGCCGAAACACACACACAAACATAATTCTATGTTTAAACTTCATTCAGTTATCAATGAAAATAAAAAAAGAAAGTGTGATACATACACAAAATACTTCTTGAATGGCTTTCATAACAACATCTTTGTCTTCTTTAAAGAAAACCTCCATTGGAGAATATTTATCAAGTGTAATGCCAGGAATGAGCTCTATTGACAGTGGCAGGAAGTGGAACAGCACAGATAAAAAATCCCCTTCATTATCTAGGTTAATTAGAAATAAAATTAGAAATATTAAATAATTTATCATAAATGTAAATTCTGATAATACATTCATCATCTATCGATAATTTTTACTAATTAACATGTGAAAATCTGATGATGTTTATAGTATTTTTTCTAGTTGTTCACATTTTGCTAACAATTATTTCTAAAATTTAATTTCTAAGTTCTAAGACATTTACTTTGAAAAATACCTTCATATTAGAAAATCTAAGTACGGTTTCACCATTCCGATATTAAAAAAAAAAAAAAATCAGAAATGCTAAAATATAGAATAAAAAAATATATGAATAAAATTTATTCTCAAACTGTTAAATTCATTTAAATTTAAGGAATTAAAATGAGAATAGGAAATATTTTACAATCTACTCATTTATTCATAAAATAATGTTTGAGAAAAAGAAATAATTTTAGAGGAATGAAATTGCATTAAGAAAAATAAGAAATATTATCAAAATTATTTTAGATCAAAAGATGAATTATAAGAATCAACAATTTTCAGATACAAGTTGAAAATTATTTTATTATCTTTATTATAATTTTAAAAGTAATTTTGAAAAAATAAAATGAGACTGACAATACTATAATAAAAACAACATATTTAGTAATAAGATGTAGCATATAAAATGATTGCCTAATAGGGTTGTAAAAGTTTCTGAAAATGGCTAGATATCAGTTGATTTAGGGAATTTATTATTTTACATAAAGTTTGATTGTGATACAAATTGTAAGATAACAAGAACAAAATATATCTTAATTTAAACTCAGTTTTTTAGAGACTAGAAAAATGCTGAGGAAATGTGTTTGTAATTAGAGAAAAAAAATCTAAAAATAATTTCTTACCATTTGAGGAAACTTCTTGAATATAATCTTTTAAAATGCAAATTGTTTCCCATACATTTTCATCTGTATCTTGCTGAGATGGTTGAATTGATATATATCCCAAAGATAAAAATGATTAGACTTTAAAATAAAAGATTAAAGGGGGTTTGAAATGAACAGAGAAATAAGAATTTTAGGATTTTAGAGTTAGCATTTTTTTTTACTGTGTGTATTTTTTTTTTTACACATTTTAAGAAATAACTAGGGCCATGGCAAGAATATTCTTTAATAAAAGCATATTGTCACAGCCCCATAGTAACAGGGAGCAGAATACAGAGAGCAATGACAGTGGCTGTTGTAAGGTCAATATTATAGACCATGAATGAGAACTCATTCACGACTGATACCGCTCAATATATTTCATAAGAATCTATGTCTGTGTATGAGGGAGTTCCCACAACAAATGTGAAAATATCTTTAATATACATTAAACATTTTAATGAAATCAGGTGCCCTAAAATGTTGTCTAGATGTTTGTAAGCAAAAATATGAATAAAAACTAAAGTTAAAATCCAAATTAAATATCAATGTCAAAAGAACTCACAGGATCTTCAGTGTCAATGATTTGACTGCAATAGAAAGAAATACGTTTGCTGCTTGAATTGAAATCAATCCAAAATTCTTTGTAGTTGTCATCATTTGGTTTGTGAAGCTAAAGTTTGAGAAATAAGGCAAAGTTAGAAATAAAGACAAAAGCAATAACAGGCAAATCTAAAATACAAAGGTGTTCAAGTTCTTTTGTTTTTTCTATTATATATTGATGTAATGGAAAAACCCAACACTCTTTTCACAGAATAAAAAGACTATATAT
>JAUZSX010024940.1:0-21229 GCA_034780655.1 Idiosepius hallami
GAAGTGTTTTATTAAAAATTCAATAAACCTAATAACTAAGTAAAATTAAATTTTTTAAATGTGAAAACGGAAAAAAATGGAATTTACTAAAAGTCGAAACGGAATCAAGGAAAATTTGAAACGGAAAATTGGGGTCCCTTTTAATGTTGGTTATCTGACGGCAACCAGTTGTATGTGTTGACACACCCTTTTGCTGCAGTACTGTTTACTTTTAAATAATCTAGACAATGAAAGATGCACAGTGACTTTCAGAACATATTACACAAAATAGCTTTCTGGTTGCATTGCCTTATTTGTCAAAAGTGATTTTTATATCATTTCATATCTATATATTTTTACTTCCAAGAAATTAGGAGACATATGGTGTTTTCATAATATAGAATCTTTCTATCACTGCACTAAATGTAATTTTATTATGATTCAATAATTATTTGATTAAATTAAAAAAAAGAAAATACAAAGTGGTGCACTAAATGCACTGTATTTTAAATTTGAGTTTTATTTCCCTTAAAAAGATTTTATTGAAATTTTCCAACAAATTAATAAAGTTGTAAGATTTTTATAATCTAAAATTTATGAATATTCAGCACACTTGTAGTTTAATTGAACACTTTGATGTGACGCTCATCATTCTTAATCAATCTCTTAATGCACTCATAGTATTTTTGAGCCTCGGATGCACTCCTTTCATTTTACAATAGTCATACGGTGCACTGTACACACCTTTGACTTCATAAACCTCCACAGAAAGTTAATCAATTAGATCCAATCGGGGCTTACCTAAAAAAAAAACTTAATTAAATCCCATACTTGTAGCTAATCAATGGTAACGTTTCAGTGAAATCAGTTCAAAGAAAAGAGTATTTTATTGAAGTTTTTAATCTGATAGTTTAAAATATATCTTGTTAGATGTAACATTTTTTTGATTTTTTAACACATTAAATAGACATGAAACTATCATAAAATTATGTGTGGTAAAATGTTCCTGTATTTATTTAGATTCATTTATTGTACAAGATATATATTAAGATGCATTTATTGTACAAGATATAAATACTTTATCAGTTGCAAATAGATTAAATTTTTTATAAAATTTCTTATGAAAGTTTTGATGAAGATAATTTTATTTGAGTGAGAAATACTTGATTGATATTTTTTATATATTTTTCTATTTTCATCTTTAAAATTATTCAATCTATTATTCTCATCTTCTTTGTTCTAATGACCATAACTTTAGCCTTTTGTGGATATGACTTGAACTCAGCAGTTTTCTTAAATCTGCAAATGACTTTAATATATATCCAAGAAGGTTTCATATCAATCTGTGTTAAGTTTTCAAAAATAAAAATACTTTCTTTGTTTCTTACTTTATTTTTCTTTTATTAAATCTACAAATGTGCAGTGCCATGCTTAGCCACTTAGTGGCCCCGATGTAGAATGCGCCTTGCAGCCCCTTTACCCTAAAAAGGCAAGTTACCCCACCCTCAACATACTAGAGCCTTTGACTATATATATACATAAATATAAAAATATATAGAGAGAGAGACAGGGAGAGAGGCAGAAAGTTAGATGGATTGATAGATGTGTATTTCAGGTATGATAATAATTTTCTGATTAATCCTAGCAATTAATTATTTTGTTAATTTTTTACAAAAAAATTTCATTTCAATACAAAATTTCATTACAAAAGATCTGTAAAGCCAAGGAGCCTTGCGCCCCCCAGTGGGGTCTGCAGGGGCCCTTAGCACAGCCCTGAAAATGTGTCAGATCATTTTGACTAACTCTGTAGAATAGTGTGATTGTTGGAGAATGGCCAGTTACATTTTAGTATAAGATGCATTTACAAGTACAGATGGGTTGGCAAGTTAAATTATCTTTATTCAATCACTGATAGAACTGGAAGACTGGGTTACATACAGCAGGATGTGTAAGAGAAGGCCAAGTCAAATATGATACTTGGAATTTTTAAAAAAAACAGCACTTGCATTATTAATTCCAAGAAAAAAGGGTGAATTATGTATAGTTGGGATGGTTGAGCCAGGAATATTCTTCAGCTAAAAGTTTGACCTTACTGCTTTGTTGAAATGAGAAACTTACAGCAGAAAGGGTTTATGGTCACATAAGTGGTGAGAAGCCTACTGCTAGAACCCAATACCTGGTAGGTAAGAAAAGAAATTCTTTTCTTCTAGTTATCACCTTTGTAGATCTGCATATGAGATCTGAAACCTCAAATACATGAATAGAGTGAGAGTTCACCTTTCTATAATTAGTGTCAATCTGCCCAAACCCTAAGAAATGTATTATACAATGATTTCGCACACTCTTGTAGACTTTTTTGAGATTCTTTTATTGGTTAAAATTCTACTGGAAAGACATCCAGGTTTCAATTTTACATTTAGGATATTAAGATTTAGTTTCTTTGTACCACAATTATAGAAAAAATGGGTTTGATTCAATTAATCTTATAAATTTTATGTGAATTTTTTATAAGAATTAGAAAATAAGCTAATCCTCTGCTTTTGAAAGGATACATACTAAATTGTATACAATAATTAAATTAACATTGATTTTACTTAAATACTTTTTAGAAGAATAAAGTATATAAATTTATTCACAATTACTATGGAAGGTGTCTTTATTTAAACTTCAAATTTATCAGTTTGTGACAGTGTGTAATATGAGGTTTTATAACTATTACTTAATTTAAACTAATATTTGTTCTCATTATAATTATATAACATAATAAATTAATAACATTAATTCATAATTATAATATTATAGATCAAATGACACTTGAACAAGACTCATTGCCAGAAACATTGTGTAGATACCAATAAAGAAATGAACAAAAGTTTAAATGATGTAAATAATACTATTTCAGCTATTAAATATTTTATGAAATTCATTTCATATCAATAAAAATATAACTACTTCTTTATGAATTTCCAACTTAAAGGTAGAAATATCTATTCACTATTTATTGTCAAATTATTAGTTATAAATGAAAGGTCATCATATTTTATATACAGAAAAAGATTAGATTTAAATTGGGAAATTTTAGCATTCATGTAATTCACAAGTAATTCAAAATTAATTATAATAAATCATATATGATTTTTATCAAAATATAATCAAATCCTTCTCAACTACTGCAGATTCTACCTGTAATAAAGACATCCAAGCAGCAATCTACAAAGATATCATGATAAAATGTCATATTCTTCGGCAGTTAAATTATTGTCAAAACAGTAATGCATGTTACATGATGATTCTAATTATAAAACAAAAAAATGAAAACTTTTTGTACGTTCATTGCATTGACCAAACATATATGAAAATTTCAATTGCAATCTGTTTACATTTCTTAAACCCTCAAAAGGTTTGAATGAATAAAACTTAAGTTTAAATTTCCAAATACAGTATGTTCAAAAACTTACTATAGTTTAACAACTAGAAACATATCCTGTGCCCCAAAACTAAATTATTATTAAGAGGAAATTTTCTTATTAAAAAAAAAAAGAGAAAAAAGTTAATATTTTATCACTAACTTTCCACTCTGTACTTGGCTATAAAAACAATGACCAACAGAAATCATTGTTGAAGACTAGCGACAACAGATTTATTGGTTCCTTGAACTGGAACTGATGAGCGATGCAGTAAGTGGACTGTGACACATGAATTTAGATCAATTACCAATTATATTGTGTATAGCAATTGTGCAGAGTCAAAATATCTTTTGTGATTGGTTGCTGATATTTAAATGCATAAATTATACTTATTATTAGCATATCATAGGTTGCAATGAACTATGTTTTATTACTGATATGAAAAAGTGATTCATAATAAATATATAGAATTATTAGAAATAGAAGTATTGTATTTGATAGCATAGAAGGAGAAGTATTAGATAGCATATAAAACACTTTTATATCAGCAAGAAATATTTAGGAAAGGTTTTTAGTGGATTAAGCATTTAACAGTTATCAAATAGTGAATAATAATAATAATAATAAAACTGTTCGAAAGATTGAACAAGACTTTCAGAAAGAATGATTTTCTACTAATTTATTATCATTATTATTATTATGATTGTCTTTCTTGGAAAAATTAGGATTCAAAATTGTGTATTAAGATTCCATAGTCCAATTACCTGATCAGTAGGCCAAGTGGATCTCCCCTCATATGAATGTAAGAATAATCATACAAAATAGAATCTATAATTTTAAGAATAGTTATGTATCATTTTGAATTTGAAATTTCAATAATTTTCTTTACTTAAATTTTACCACAATGTAAATATATTTCAAGGATTATTTTATCCAAAATTTGAGGAGATTTGCTATGCTTATGGTTTAGTTGTGCACTATTACATAATCCTCATTATTCTTGATCAACTTTCTAATGCACTTGATATCCCAGAAAAGTTCTTTTGAAAGAATTTTTAAAGTTACCTCTGATCTGCTCAATTAGATACACAATGGTCATGTCATAGACACACTTATTTACAATACCTTACACAAAATTAATCAATAAAATCCTATAATTGTACCTAAAAAGTGATATTGTTTAAATGAAATTACTTAAGAGCAAAACAAAATATTGAAATTTTAAGTAAGGTCAGTGGATTAGGTGCACCAAGTTCCATTATAGCAAGGGTCTCATGTTTACTGTCAAAATACAAATATTCACTTTAGTATTTTTTTTTCTTTTTGTAATAATTCATTAAAATATAAATTTAACTTAGAAAGAAGAAACAGAAAACTTATAGAAATTATCATAGAATAACTTTGATTGCAGAAAGGGTTTGTTTTGCAGTTTGCAAATTGTTAAGTACAATCAATCAAAATCTGTGCAGTTTTTTTTTCTTGTTTAACTAATGAATAAAAGGTTTAAGAGAAACAAACTCAAAATATTCAGGAATAGAAGACAGGGAAAAAGAAGATGAAAAAGAAAGAAAAAAAAGCATTCATACAAGAGAAAGTAAAAAGGTTTTTTATTCTATTTTTTTTTAAAGAAGATAAAAGTTAACATTTAATGCACTATAAGAATGCTAACAGGAATTCTATTTAGTCTATTATCTAGATTATCGTTAATACAGCTTTCAACCAAGATAATGTCTTTTGCAGAGACATTACAACTACAAAGGCATGATTTACCACTTTTGTACCCTAGTTTGTTCATTTTATTATTTAGAAACATGAGTTTTCTTTCTATTTCACCTTTTTCCAGTCAAAACTATTAACTTGTTATAGTTATCCTATATTTCTTTTTAGCTAAGATATATAAGAAACGAAATTGAATAATAATCTATATTCTTATATTTCTTATACTTAAAAAACACTTTAAATCATTTTGAAAGAATGAATTAGTTTTTTTTAATAGTAATTTTTACTAAAATTGCTTTCCCAGTTTCTTTTCTTCATTAAGTAATTGAAATATAAAGTCCCTCCATAAAATTATAAAATTTTTAACCATTTATTGAAAAACGTTTCTTTCTCCCTTAAAGGTTTTCATTAAAGCAAGTTATCACTTCACAAAGTAAGTGTGCATTTATTATGATTGATTATTATAATGAAAAATAGCAGTGAGAATTTGCAAAAATATTCAAATTTTTCTTAAAAATCGATTTTATTTTGTTTGTTTAAACATGTTTTCATAAACCGCATGTGTTTTATCAGTTTAATTCAAATCTAAATCAATTTAATAGAAATAAATTAATCAAGAAAGAAAAAATAAAAACGCAAAAAAAATAATCTTGAAAATTCGGATTTTTTTATTTTCTTTCTATGATTTTACATCTACCAATTTTGATTAAAAGCTTTTAATTCACACATTCTTTGAATTTTAACAATTTTCTGGTATTCTGAAGTAGATTAATGTGAATGCTCTAAAAATGAATATTTATGATTTAGAGCAATAATAAAAGCTTTTACAGCAACATTTTCTTCAATTTAAAAATGGTATTGTGTCATAACTAGGTCAGTGATAATGTTTCTATTAAAGAATATTCTTGTCACAGATATGACTATTTTGCAATTTTACCATTTCTTTTAATTCTTTACTTATTAGTGGGGCCATGACAACATAGTTTTAATAAAATATCCTTGTCACAGCCCAAATAACTATGTATGTGACAAGTATATTCTTTAATAAAAGAATATTGTCACAGCCCTAGTCATAACTAACATACATTGGGAAGTGATGCAATGATTTTTTACTACTTTCACAATTTGTATCAATGATATTTTATGTTGAGATGAAAAACGAAGGGCTATTGCATAGATTATTGATAATTGAAACAGTTTAGAAAGTAAAACTATTCCTATAAACTATTGCTAATGCTTTTTATTCCTGATTTTGTCAATTTAATTTCCAAAATTTTTTAAAATGTAATAAACCATATACAAGATCATAAACCATTCATAAAATACATTACATTGTAAACCAAATTTTGCAGCAATAACTGCAATAACATATCTTTGAGCATATTTCTAGAAATATGCCCAATGCTATAATCCAAAAATCACTCACACTTCTTAAACTTACTTGGATTTCACTAAAATACTAAAATTGACTACAATTTCAAAATTGGCTTTGAGAAAGTTAATTTGAGAATTCTAAAGACAGAGTGGCATAACAAATGCTCTGGATTCACTTTGATAATTTTCTTTAATTGTAACAGATTTTATTGAAATGTTATCACAAAGTATATTTGATTTTACTATTTAAAATTTGAGACAATTCAATGCACTTGTAGTTAAGTTGAATATTTAGACATGAATCCCATTATTTTCAATTGAACTCTCAATATACTCACAGTATGCATAAATTACTTTCTGATACATTATAGGTGTTACCTCTGCAGAAGCACTTCCAAAGTTCTAAACCTGTGCATTAAAATCTAGCATTTTAGGTGTGCCAAAACCATGTGCAATATATACAAGTAAATGGTATTTTTCTCAACTCACTCACTAAGATGAATACAAACAAAAATATCAGTTGTAAGCTAATGGATTACCAAAAACTCATTGAATAGTTTTGAAAGATCATTTTATTACTTATACATATTTAGACAAAAATACTTTTGAAATGAATGTGAGCAAGTGAAGACTTGCCATTAGTTGCTGCCATTATAATTGATTTGAATTTAAATAGCAATGTATTTACCATTTAAGTATAATCATTATTATGATTATTAAAACAGACATAAAGATTTATTTTAAATGCATAGATAATTCTTAATAATGTTCTCTAAAGTAAATAGTATAAAGTCTTTTAGGTTATAGCTCTTGAGTAAACTAAAAAAACTCTGTGGTTTGGTCATTGCAAATTTAATGTAAAATTTTATAAAATTTTCCTATGATTTTTATTTAAGATATCTCTTCTGATGTAATTAAAAAGTAGTTAAGTTAAAATGTTAAAATTTTTTTTTTTCCTCTTTAATTATTGTTTAGATTTTTATACTTCTTCTAATTTTTCTTAGTATAACTCAAAATCTTGAATGTACATTTATAATCAACATTGGGCAACAAAGGTGGAACATTGGTAAAAGTTTGGACTCTGGAATCATAGTACACAAGTTCAAATCCCAGACAAAACCATTGCACATACTTTTTGCTGCCTCGGTCTGATGGGGCTTGTTAACTCGGGAGAGCAACTCATCTAGGTGAGGGCAACACTGAATGCAAAAAGCCAAGCATGTAAAAATGGCCTTGTGTCTAATTTGGGTTGGTGCTCAACTAAGTAAATAACATATATAATAAACATAGCATATTCATCCCAAGACATAAGGCTATTACGTGTATCAATTTTTTTTCTATGTTCATTCATATATTCTAACATATAAGATTTTTCAGATTTTTAATATCAAAAAACTCTAACAACCATAATTAAACCTCAATATTCAATTAAAAACAAATTCTACACAAAATGAATTTAAAATGCTATCTGCCACCTTTTTACTTTTTAAACTTAAAAAGGATATCAATATTGTTTTGTTTCTTAAACGATATAATAAAATTGTGTTTAAATATTCATTAGTATAAACAATAAATGATGTATTGAATTGAGAAGGATTACTACTGGTTAATTAAAAAAAAACAAGACAAACTGTTTTTTTATAAAAAAAAAAATGAAGAGTAGTATGCACAGAAGATATTTGAATAGAAAATTCAAAGTTTTCAATAACCTATTTTCAACATCTAAACCAGCACATTAAGCTCTATATGAAGAGTCTAGTGGGTTGTTCACCTAACATACTAGATTTAAAACTGTGAAATCATCTCACTCAACCTGTTATGTACAGGAATGCTGTAGCGAGATGGTGCACCATTTTGAATAAACAAAATATCAATCCTTCAGTCTCTTTCTATTGCTAACTTGCTTTAAATCCTGGATGTTTGGCATGGCATTATATTACATTAAAATTCTGAATAAATTGCATACAGAAAGTTACAGGCCACCTTTCTAAATATATATATATATATATATATATATATATATATATAAACACAAATATATATATATATACACAAATCAGATTGTAGTGTTTGCATGAGACCCTACATCCTGTAGCTCTTTAGAAAATAAAACAATAGTTTTAGTATAACAGGCTTAGTAACCATAGAGAAAACCTTTCGAAATAATTTACTTAGAAAAAAAAATTAGAAATTAATTTAATAGAAAAAAAAATTAACTGCTTTTCTCTATAATAGGCTTCCTTAATTACCTTAATGGCAAGTCCCCATTTATACTATATATATATATATAGAGAGAGAGAATTTCTCCCCCTTATTAACTAGCTAAATGTGATCAAACAGTTTTGATGTTTTTTTATATCAATCTATGAATATCTTTCATAAAAAAAAACTTTATCTTGCTAATAATCAAAACTTTGCTTAAGTTAAGGCGTTTTAAAAGTGAATGGATTTTGAAAAAAAAATCAAGAGGAAAATAAAAACTTGGATAATTTGAGAAAAACTATTATATTTAGTTTCTATCTGGTTTTAATCATTTCCAAAAAGAAAAACAACTTATAACAAATCAATAATAATCTTTGAAATTTTAAGAAAAAAACATTAAAGATGCATCTGCACAAATGGGAATCTGTATTTCTGTGAAGTATATTAGGATACTTAACCTAGATACATTAAATTCAAAAGAAATAATTCCATATTCATATAAAATGCCTTACTGAGATTAATAAGGGATGTGTGTGTGTGTGTGTGTGTGTGTGTGTGTGTGTGTGTGTTTGTTTGTTTGTTTTGAGTAAGAGATACATTCTTGGTATATCTTGTCCCAAAAAAATTCCATTACTACAGTTTTTGAAAGATAACCCTACATACTTCTATAAAATAATGAAACAAATATAAATAACACAATCTGGCTTACTCACTCTCTAGTATATCAATAGGTCTTAACTTACAGATAAGAACTGAGTTTAATAATCATTTACTTTAATTCAAATTTCAAACTCAAAATTTACATAAAATAAAAATACTTAGAATGCTGGTTATTTAATTTTCTTTTTCATTCAATTCATTTCACTACTATTATTCAAATATAGAAATATATCTTTTATTGAAGTAATATTTTTCTTCATTCTTTAGCCATTTTGAAAAACATTGTTCCATCGAAATTGAAAAGGTAATCATCATTAAACAACATAGATATGTTTTAATGTCTACACATGTAATTGCATCATTTACTCTTTATTTGGCCACTAGTTTTTAAACTAGCATAAAATGTCTTGATTTTCTTTGCACTATCTAAGCATTTAAAGCAAATTCTACTATCTCTACTACTGCTCTGACTTATTTGGTGCTTTGAATTAAAAGGTTATCATTTTCTATTCTATTATTTCAATTATCAGTTGTTATCTGTATTTCAAAAAGTGGACCAAGTTTTAAAAATCTGGCCTATGACATTGAATGGTTTTAGTTTTTATCACTGCATTGTTATGGCTTAACAGCTGATGACAGATTATTCTAGGTTATTATTATTTGGTCTATTTTTATTTCTATTCTTTGGGGATATCACTGGATTATTAGAGTTTGTTTAACTTTTCAATTGATAAAGCTAACTTACTTTTTAAAAATTATAAAAAGACAAAAACTTTTTTTTAAGAAATGATATCTAATAAATGCAACATTTACACTTTTTACTTACTGACATTGACAATCAATGAGTAAATAATTCATTATCAACTTTTAATTATATTTAATTAACTACTTAAGTTTTTAGTACATTTCTTTCTTATTATTTCTATCTAAAAATAAACCAAAGTAATTCTATTTCATTCTCAAATGTATACAAAACTTCACAGAAAATATTTCTAACATTATTGTTATTATCAATAGAGAAAATAAAATTTGATAAATATAAATTCATGAAAAAATGTTCTGGTCATCAATTCATTAAGTTGTATATATTTTCCATTTGCCAATAGCAATGACTTTTAAATAAGAAACTCATCATACAATAAAAGTTTACTTTCCATTGAATTACATGTAATCAAATTATATTCATATTCTGGTTAATACTCTTGACAAGAATATAAATCTTCTTTTTCAATTTATCAGTTTTAATGTTGCAATTAATGCTTTCTTTTGACAGAACATTAAAAAGAGGGACATTTTTAAAAAGACATTAAATGACTGAAAAGATTGATATGACATTGAACAAAATCAACCAATAAAAGTAGAAAAATTTTCCCCCCAATCAGTCATTTCTTAGCTTTTAAGCATCTCTGAAATCAATAAAGCTTGTATTTAAATTCCTGATTCATTTTTCCCTTTTAGTGTTGATTAAATTGAAATTTAAAAAAATTGAATCTATCAGCAAAATTATTAGCGATAAGGGGATTCTAAAAGCTGTTGAATTTTTCATAAAAGCTGATTATTCCGATGTCTTAAGTTAAGTTGAGTCTTTGGGCATTCAACCAATAAAAGATTAACTTTAACATTAGCTTGAAGAGAAACAAATGAAAGTGGGGGTTAGCCAAAAGTCCTAATATCAAAATATGAAAATAAGCCATAGAAATGAATACATGAATACAATTAAAACAAATGAATTGAATAAATATTGCTGGATCATGGCAGGATGTTAGACTAAGCTGGTAATACTAATACCCAGAAAAGTCATCCGAATGTATTAGATTTTAACACACCCAATTTTTTCCACCTGCAGTCTGATTTGATCATGTTAACCTCAGATTTATGCTCCTTCAGATTATAATTAAAGATTATTAGTCAAAGCCTAGAACAATTATATTCTATAAGTTTGAACAATACCAGAAGCAAACTGACAAATACAGCAAGCCAAAATGTTTTGAATATAAGAATCTCAAGAAGACTTGAAGTCTAAATAATTTAAATAATGATAATTTATCGTTCTGAGATTACCAAGTACTGTGCAATGTAAAATAAAAATGAATAGTTTTCAGGTGTTTCCATGTGATTAAACCGACCACGCAAAAATCATCAGGGGATGATGCTTATTCTATCAAGAGACATAGTCATTATAGTTGATGATTCACAAGAAAAATATTCTCTTAATTAAGTGAAAAGAGATGCAACCAAGACATTGGTGTCTCATTAAGTTCATTCATAGAATTTTTAGATGCCTGACAACAAAATCTGGACATACTCCAGATGAAGGTCTTTCTTTATCTTTCTGTGTAAAAGTAGTAGTTATATCAATTGACTTTGGATCATATGTAGTAGCTATATTTTTAAAGTGCAAGTTTGATCACTTCCTGATGAAGCAATTCTATGATGCATTAGTCAATGAGCTAGTGTGGTATAGTGTGGTAAGGTAATTATTATTGGTTAGAAAGCTAACTCCCAATGAATAATAAGTAGATATTGATAAGGTTTTTTCACTTCAGATGAGGAATGTTTCTTAAGAATGTTTGTGTTTTATGGCATATCAACCTTTTTAGGTCATTTAATGCCAAGAACAATCATTGTATACACACATAGATTTTTCTTTTAATAACACACTGTTTGCTAGTTAACCCATAGCTGAAGGAAATGTGGGGATTCATACCTTTCCCAAGGGTATTATCCAATTATGAATGCAAATGGAACGACTTGGATTTGGAGTCACATACTACGATTCCGAAGTCCGACTCTCTTTCTGTCCAATTCTCTCTCTATTTATATATATATTTGTATATGTATATATGTATGTATATATAGTCTTTGATCGAAGACTCCAGTATGTTGGGGGGTGCATCTTGCATTTTTAGGGAAAAAGGGTCCGTAAGGCGCATTCTGCGTCGGGGCTGCTATGTGGCTAAGCACGGCACTGCCTGTGACCTACACAACTTTTTATAAGAATAGATTAGCATGGTATCAGTGCTTCAATATTTGTTCGTTCCTTGGTGATTGCTCAATGTGTCAATGCAGTAGGATAACCCAGATTCTCATAATATCTAGGATTAAAGATAACTTGTACTATTTTTCATTAAAAAAAAGAAAATAAAACAAGTTAAATAAATAACAATACCAAAATCAAGTGTAATTTATTATTTGAATAACATATCAAATTTTCTGGTTATTTAATACCAACAGCAATTGTTTTTTTTTATGTTTCTTTTTTTATTTAACAGCATATTTGAACAACATTGGTTTTCTTACATAAACTTTAACTTAAATTTCTAAGAGGATTGAAGGCTCCCCCAAGAATATTACCCAGAAGATTATTTGTTTTAAATTGAAGATATTTAATTTATTTGGAAATAAAATAACAACATTCTTTAATAATGACTGAAATTAATTAAAATGAAAAATATTGACATTATATTTACAAGATTTAGATCTAACAATAAAGGCTCTGGTTGGTTAATATTTGTTTTATTTTTGTTTTTTTTGGGGGGTAGAGTTGTGATTTTTTTTTCTGATATCTAGCTTCAAGTTAAAATATCCCCTAAGATCTAAACTTGGAAAAGCATTCATGTGAGTTCCATTGAGCAGATTCATTAAAATCTTGTGCTCCCCAAAAGAGAGAGAGAGAGAGATAACACATGAAAAGATGTCAAACCGAAAAAAAAAATATCCTTGTGTGCTGATAATATTAGACATAATTAGATTCCCAAGTCTTCACTCTTTATCTGCGATTATCCACAGCAACCCTCTACTAAGCTTTTACTTTTAGATTAGACAAGATCTCAGGTTGTTAACAAGGTAAGCTATTTATCAAAGAAAGGTAAATATGTTAGATGTTGTTTTGATTTGTAATTATATTAAAGAAATAGAGACTAATGCACTCTTTGTACACTAATCAGCAAAGAATTGATAATTAGCCAATGTCTGTAAAGCTTATTATTCTTTTGAACCCCGACTTATGAAAATTACCAAGAAGTCACTCAGAGTCGTTATATTAGAGGAACATATTAAAGCTAAAATATTGATGTGTTTTCTTTTGCTTTATGTTCTCAGGGCCGACATATTGGCCTCTTAGGATTCAAAGGATTAATCAAGGAGAAGAACACAGATTTTTTTCATCTTTTTTTGATACATCTTAGAATCTAATTTACCTTAGGAAAAAAAAAAGATTTTTGTATAATATTAATTAAACATTAAAGGCAAAACCAGTAATATTTATTTTTAATGAAATTTGTTTTTTAATAATCTAAATTTAATGACATTTTGGTTAGGCTGTTATTAGAGCCAGGCTGTCTACCCCACCATAAAGAAGATGGAAGTTAACTGGAAAAAGAGACTGATAAAAGATTTTCAACAGCAGGCGTTAGGGTATCAGCGGCTTGATCTGCCCTAATCCTTTCCCAGCAACAAATAAAAAAAAAAAACATTTTGATTAGCCAGGTTTTTTCTTTATTTTTGTAATTTTTTTTTCTATTTTGTTGAATTTCATAAAAAATTTTCAAAATATAAAAACTTGTATTTTTAATTGAAAGAATATATTATTAATTTGAAATAAAAAGTTTCTATACTTTGAATTCTAATAAATAAATAAAGTTTTAAATTTATTTAAAACCGAATAATGATATACAAGATAAATAATAATAATAATAATAATATTTGACAAAAACAAATAAAGGTATTAATGCAGGAGATGAACAAATTTTCGGGTTGTTTAAAAAATGAAAAGGAAATTCTTAATGTAATGCCACAAACAGAAAAAGGAACTGTAAAGTAACCATTGAACTTCTTCACAAATTTTTCATAGAGTGTGGGGAGTTATAGAAGCCCAATAATTAAGTACATTTTTATTTTGTTTGTCAAAAGAAAAAAAGAAACAATTGACTTGCCTTTGTTTGTTAAAAAAAGAGTTTTGTTAATTTTTTTAAAATAATAGTTTGTTATTGCAAATTTTTTTCTCTCGTTTGTTAATAAAAATTGTTTTGTTTAGATATTCTTTTGTAATTTCATTAAAACATTAAGTTGATTAACAGTTACTTTACATTTGTGGCACTCCACTACATTAAGAATTTCCATTCCATTTTTTTTAAACAACCCGAAAATTTGTTCCTCTCCTGCATTAATACCCAAATTAATAGCCCTAAACTATGAAGAGGGTCCAACTAGAGTCCTCTAATACTTTTCTAGGTGGGAAGCAGAGGAATATATTTAAGTATGAATCCTATTAACAGGGATTCTACTCACTAAAAACTAATGTAGCTATTTCTACTATAAGCAAGTAAGATTCACAGCTGGTGCCCTTGACCTTTGATAGGGATGTATGAACCTTTACTTGAGGTAACCAATGACCTTTTTAATTTCTTTCCAGTGCTCATATGTCGCCTGGTCAAAAGTTCAACAGAATTTTTAATTTCAACCAACAGATCTTTTTACCATTGGATAGAATAAACAGTTTTTACACTTGTCATTGGTTTGGTGAGTGAGTGACTATTATTAGAAAAAAATCAGGCCTCAGGGAGTTTTAAGTTTGCCACTACTCTTCAACCCCCCGTTCCCTAACTTTAAGTCAGTAGAGGTGGGGTTGGAAGGTTGTAAAAGTATTTTGTGTTAATACATGTAGGCATCAGTTTCACTGAGGAGAGGTAGAAATCCCTATCCTAGAAAAATAAAAAATAAAAACCTATTATCTTATAACTGTGTGATTATGAATAAAAATGCAACTGTAACTACATTGATTGGACATTATATAAAGGTATGATTTCAAAATAAATCAACAGGATGATATGATGTGATGTACAGCTATCATATTGAACTTAAAATTTCAATAATTTTCTTTCTCTTCAACTAATTTTTTTAGACTTCATGATAAAGTTAATAAAACTAAATTATTTCATGATCCAAAATTTGAGAATGGGTGAATGTAATGCTTAGCTTTGCACTTTGATGTGTATCTCATCCTTCTTGATCAATATCTCAATGCACTTGCAGTGCACCAGTAGAGCATTTTTGACACAACTGCTTTAAATAATAAAGAAGATTTCTTCAGAAATACGGCATGGAAGTAATAGTTAATCTCAAATTTCAGCCTGGCAAAATAACTCTCAAGTCTAAGCACTTAACCAATAGTATACAGCTGCTCTTATAAATGTATTCCAATTTGTTTATATATTTTATTAAATAAGGTCTCTTTTACAACATCTTTAGAATCTCAAAATAAATTGGTTTCAAATCAAAGATTCTATTGTTCAGTAAAGTCTTTTTATTATTGTTGTTTATGTAGGGTTGATGATTTTGAATTTATGAGAGCTTGTTTTTTTCATAAAAAATAATCTTGTATAAGTGGCTGATGATTGCAGGTTTATGGCAAACATAAAATTTGAAAATTATGATCCATTTAGAATAATAAATACAGGAATTGTAGATAATGCAGTTATTAAACAATTTTTAAAATCGTTTTTATAAATTTTTGTGAGATTTTATATGGTAGTGAATGTGGCGGACTGAGAGTAATTACAGACCCTCAGACCAAAAATGCAATAGGCCCAACTTTTCCATTTTTTTTACAGTTAAATATCTCATGTGGAAGCTGTACACAGTTAGCACAGCAAAGAGAAACACACAAAATAGGGCTTGAGTCAGGTGAGTCCCAATTGGAGCGATGCCTTAGTTAACTCCTGATTGAGAACATGTATAGTAGATTTTAATGTAAATAATATGTAAGATTCAACAAAATAGTAATAGCCAAATTTATTAACTTTTTATTAGTCTATATAATTATATATATATATATATATATTTATATAAATATATATTCTTTGATCAAAGGCTCTAGTATGTTGAGACGGATGCAACTTGCATTTTTAGGGAAAAAGGGGCTGTAAGGTGCATTCTGCATTGGGGCCGCTATGTGGCTAAGCACAGCACTGCCTGTGACCTACACGACTTCTTCATTTAGCTAAAGATTGATATGGGAAAAAACTAAGAAACTGAATTGAAGTATTGAGTATCAGTATCAGTATCAATATCTTAGTTCAAGGAAATAAATTTGATAGTATTTAGTTTTAACAAAGAAGATTGTTCGTACATAATACATTAAACAAGCTGAAATAGTTGAACTGGACTGGACTGGAGAATTATATTAGTTAAAAATAGAAATAACTTTAACTATAAAACCTGTGATCTTTTTATGTTCAAAAACCTGGATACCTTAATAATAATTCTTGTCTTCAAGTAAATTGCACAATAATTGTTCCATTCAGGTGGAGATAATTTCCATTAATAAATAGTGTTTAAGAGTAGCTACAACACATTTTGTTTTAGAATTCATTGATTAAAGCAAGTAAAACAGATGGTTTTCAACGTTTATCTAGTAGCAACATTGACATGTAAAATTATGAATGGCATAACTCTGCAATGCGTTCAATCTCTCTTTCAGTTTAGTGCAATTACTCCAAGAATATATATGTATAAAAATTCTTAGCATGCACCCTGACCCACTACAGCTATATAAATGAGCGTGAAAATGCGCGCCAAATATTGGTCTGACAATTGGTCGCACAAGCCTGAAACTGACAGTTACCAGTGGCCGCCGTTTACCGGTTTGAATTTTACCTTTTACTTTTTACCTTTTATATATCTTATTAATTATATATATTGATCTATAAAGTAAGATTGCTTATATTTATAGTTAGGGTGCTCAATATCAGTGATAGAGCATATATATTACTTAAGTGCAGACACAAAGTCAATGGCCTTCAGTAACTGTCAGTTTCTCGATCTGATATATATATATTTTTATAAAATTAAATTATAGAATTGTTGATTTAAAAAGGCCTTCGGAAATATAATCACTTAATGGATAACAAACAATATCTCATATTCAATTTCAATTTTATTTCCTAAATCAATTGAAATTTCTTTTTAAATCTTACCTTGCGGGAAAAGCTAAATGATTTTAAAGCTAAGACTACTACCTCTTTTTACACATCATTTTTAAGTATATTATTTCAAACAATAAAAGGTTTATGAATTTTTAATCTCCATCGCATTATTGTTTTTATACCAGGAGAAAGAATGTAAATTCTCCAGAAAATGCATTTCTTAAATCATGAAATTGTTGAACTATTTAGTTCAGTTGCTATTTAATTGATATAACATTATATAAGAATTGAAAACCATAGACTCAATCTGAAACCAAACAAACAATTATCAACTTGAATTTTATTTAGTTTGCTATATTTTTCAAACATTGAAAGTAACACTTGGAACAAAGTCCACTTCAATTAAGTGTTATTTCAACTTAACAGACATTCATAGGAATAAAATAAAAACTAAAAAATAATTTCCTTTTAAAAATAAAGCAGTCTCTTAGAACCTTTTTACCTATATTCAAGCTAATAAAATTAATAATAATAAAGTTTATAAAAAAGAACTAAAACAAAAAATAAACAAGCAAAAACTGTAAAACAAGTAAACTAGGCAGAGCTATTTAAAACAGTTTTCAACATTGAATGACCCAAAAAGTTGGTTAAATAAATAAATAAATAAATAAAGTTAATAATTCTATCTCATAAATATTTTTTTATGAATATTCAGAAAAATACTTTCAAATAAACAACTAGACTCATTAAAAAAGTTGATTTATTTTCAAAATAAGAAAAGAACTGAAGCTAAAATAAACTGTGTAGGAGTGAAAAAGAAAGAAGGAATTGCTGGCATATGAAACAGTTTCAGTTTCAGCTTCTATTTCATAATAGAACTCAAAGTTGTGAATGCTTTCATAGCAGTGGATCTTAATAAAGAAACTGTTTGTATCAAGCAATAATAATTTGAATGGTGTTAAGTGTTCCAAACTTGCTTGCACATTACAGCATATGATGCCATCAGAGCTAAGGTAATCAATTCCAGTAAACAGGATATTCTACAGACTGAAAAAAAAACCTTAGCCTTTTAGTAATTATCATGTTGCATGCAGCAATATTAAAACCAAAGTTTAAACATTTATTAGTTGTTTTCAATTGAAATTAAATAAAATTAAGTAAGAAGTGTTTAAAAAAGAAAAGGAGCATTTCTTATTGTAAATAAATCAACAGAGAAAAGGATACAAGGAAGAAAAAATATTTTCATTGAGTTTTAGTTTAATACATCATCCATTCAACTAGAGATCAAAAACATCATCCTATTTGAGAGGATATAAAAAGTATGAAACCCATAACTTTCATAGCATCTACGGAACCTTAAAATGAATTAATTTCAAATAAAAAAAAATATCTGACCTGAAAGTGAACACAATGAATTGACTGCGATTTGAAGTGAATTTGTTTTAAGGTTCTAAAGATGTCCTGAAAGTCATTAATGATACCATTAAAGAAGATATATTTTTTAAAAATATGTACTTTGTTTATAGTAACTATAATAACCAATCAAATTGTTCAACTTTTATTGATCAATCAAATTGTTCAACTTTAAAGTCTTTTACTTGATTTCAAATCCCAATCAAACTATTATATTTACTTCCATTTACGAATCTTTGATTTCAAATGAATTCTAAAGAAAATGTGAAAAAGTGGGACTCACACATATAGGTAGATAGAATACTATGGTGTTAATAAAGAGACTAATATAGTCAATAAAAAACAATTATTAAAACACTAAACAAGACAGCAATGCATAAATAGATACAAATATGCAACATAATTTTCTCACAACTACCAAACCAAGATAGAATTCCTTTCAGCTCAAGGTTTTTTTTTTTAAACTTTAACATTTGACACTCAACAAATCCAAGTTCAACAAAATGCCTTGTTGACAGCTTGGAACAATTCATGCCCAGAACATAACTGATGAATCAGTAGAGTTTCAAATATGAAAGATCAGATGATGTTGTATTCATTTTTGTGCAATCAATTAACAGTGCATTTGGTCTTCAGTGTGGAGGGGTGTTAGGTGTCGTAACTGAAACTGCAATCATGAGTCAGCTAGATTAGAAACAAACCTGAAAGTCTTTTAGGTTAATTTTAGTAAAATTTTGCTTTTTGGAAAATATGGAGTAAAACAACAGGAAAAACTGAATAACATCTACTACTGCTAATTGAACTAATTTCCCTCTATATTGGCATCAATGACATTATTCTGATGAACTACTTATGTTGTTCACAACTTCTGACACTTACCCCCATTAGAAATGGTATGAGTGTTAGATACTTCAATTATTAATGAACAAAAACATGTCCATTCCTAACACAGAGACATGAAAAAAAGATGATAATACTTAGCAATATAAAAAATAGAGCATTTCAATAGCCAAAGGCTAACTGAATTCATACAAATAGCAGAATCCGAGGAAGTGGATAAT
Source organism: Idiosepius hallami (assembly GCA_034780655.1). Classification (NCBI taxonomy): domain Eukaryota; kingdom Metazoa; phylum Mollusca; class Cephalopoda; family Idiosepiidae; genus Idiosepius; species Idiosepius hallami. Next base: position 19,741 of record JAUZSX010024940.1, read on the forward strand.
GTAAAGTATAACAGATTCCTATAATGATTTTTTTTCAGCATTTCACTGGGCCATTTCTTATTCAATTAAATCTCTGGAGATCATTCAACCATTCATAAATATTAATAATTATGTTTTTTTGATTGATGAAAGACCATGACACCTAATGAAAAACACAGTAGTTTTTGTAGCGCCTTGACTTGTTAGATAAAAATGGTCAAAATATAAAATTTGAATATAATTAAAGACAATGTTTGTGTGGTTTTTACTATTTTAAAATTGTTCTCTGTTTTCTGAACAAATAATGATGATACTTTTATCTTAAAATATTTAGTGTATGGAGAGGTGCACTTAATAAACCAGATTTAAAACTGATAAATTTTTAAGAGATAAAGAAGACTGAGATTTTGTTTATGCAAGACAGTTACTGCCTCACTTAAGCATTCCTGTATGCAAGCATCTGAGTGTGAGGCAATCTTGCAGCAGTACAGAGGGTATGAATGACCCATATTATCAAAGTTAGCCACCTTACAAAAATGGGAATGATCTATAACTTTCAGTGTAAGTCCATTTTGGAAGTGAGAAATAAAATAATTTTTTTTTAAAAAAAAAAGATCAAGAAAATTGTTTTAAATCAGTTTTTGTATCAAAAAATTTTAATTTTCAACCCCTAACAACCAGCAATGGCTCTTCAAACAATTTATGCAACCAGGAGCCATATAGACTAGTTCTATTACTAGTACTTATAATCAAGTATTCTAATACCTGTATAAAAGACACTAGTTCACACAATCTTTGAATGAAATAGATTCTAATCCCTCCAAAATGAGCAAATATAAGAACTGTCAAAGAAGATACAATAAAAAATTGTATAACTCAGCAAGAATCAATTATTTTGAAAGTTGTGATGTTATTTGAAAGAAATATAAGCCTATGTTTTTTCTTAATTAAAAGCAAAATCCTACCATACTTTTAAAGATTTTTTATCCCATTTGATAGATATAATTTTTTCCAAAAAATGAAATATTGAAATCTTTTGATTCAAAAACTAAACAAGTTCTTTGATATCATCTTACAAGTTTGCAATTTCTTTTTATAATAAATCATATTATTTTCATTAATTACCAAAATTATTTCTAATTTTATTATGACAATAATTCTTATTTTTATTTTCAAATTATTATATATATTTTTTTTAATTGTTTTTGTTTAACAATCATTTTTTTTTACAATTTCTATTGTATAAGTCATGAAATTTACAATCATTGAACAAAGAGATTTTTTTAAACTTAAATATTTTCTAAAACAAAGTATCTCTTTAGAATAGTAAAAACAAGCCGCGCGTGCGTGGTACCCCTCTGTGTGTGAGTCAACATTTTTATCCAAAGATAAAGGTAGAATGTCTAGTCAACGGGCAACTATGAGTGAACAGTGAAGGGAAGAAGAGCGCAAAAATGAGAGGGATTTAGAGCTAAGTGTGATAATGATAAGCAGAGGGAGGTTTTTGTAT
>JAUZSX010025048.1:0-21225 GCA_034780655.1 Idiosepius hallami
ATATAACTGTTTTTATTACATGCATTTTTATATAGAGTTTTGTGTTCCTTATCTTTTCCTGATAATTATGTTTGATATATGCTATGATTAAAATCAAAATATGTTCATAAATGTTACACTATTTTATTATTGAAACTACTAAAGAAGAAAATCAAACAAGACCAAAAAAGGGAATTGAAGGTATTTTACTTTAAAAAATGTATTCTTGTACACTGCTATTTATTTTTGAAAGGCTGGTATATATTAACTTTTACTAATATTAACTTTTTCATGGCACATAAAAAAAATTTGATAAAAGAATAAGGAAATCCAAGAGAGCAGCAACTACTTTTAAGCTTAGTGGATCTAGCTTATTTAACTGATATGCTTAAAATTATTTAAGTGATTTGCTGGACACTGTAACATTTACTTTTCTTGCTACATCAGCAAACACTTAAATTGATAATATAGAAACACGGGCTGTTCTGTTTGATTGATTGACTGAGTGATTCATTTGTTTTTTAAGATCATTTATTGCTGTGAAGGTTCATTTTTGTATCAAGAAACGTTATAGTCCTCACGTTATTTTGAATGACACATGTTGTACTAACTTATCCATAACTCATTCATATCTTTTTCAATGGTATTTGCCTAAATGTGAACAGGAACAGAAAATCCCAGGCGGACTTCCTCGGTAACTTTGATGCAAAACCAAGATAGAATGCCTGATGGGGCCATAGATGTTCAAGCTGCGTTAACCAGGCGATGGGATTTTCTTGGATTAATTAAAGAAAAAGAAGAAAATTTGAGTTGATTACAAAATAGATTACGTGTTTTTCTCAATAGATTAAGGTTTTGTCTTCAATAAATAATGCCTTCTAATTATTGTTTATTACGCCCGAAAGAATTAGAGGGGATTTTAAATTGCATTGATATGATATCTAAGTTTATGCTTTCATGAACTGAAAGTTTCATCTCTCTGTTACAGATATTGACTGTGTGAGACCTTGAGAAAGAAGCTCCTGTCATGGACGTGTGATAGTAAATGAGATGCGTCATTGATATGCTTGATGTATCAAAAATTAAACCAATTAGTATTCATTAGTACCCATTGAACGTTTACAAAGCTGATGCCAGCTCTATGAAAAAAAAGGATTCGCCGATTTTAAGCGTGCTCCCGATTTGTTTATCGCTGACAAACGTGCTGTGAGAATGGTGTTATTTAGAAAAATAAATTCTGCAGCCCAAGAGGTCTGGGAGGTCCATTTTGCTTTGTGGGTAGGCAGTCAGTCTTCAGAATTTTACTTCGCGAGTTCAAATCTTAATCGTCCTATTTATGTTTATAATTATATTGATACCCCTGGGAAAGGTATGAATCTGCACATTCATTCAGCTATGGGTAAAATGGCAAACGTTTTTTTTATTAAAAAAAAACTACGTGTGTATATATAAAAATTATTATTCTCGGTATTGAACGACCTAAAAAGTTTGATAGGCCGTAAACATAAGCAAACCACTAACAAACCAACAAAGAAAAGGTCACTCGTTTTAATGGTAACCGCATCTAACTCCGTAGCTCATTAACATTTAACGTTGAATGTTTGAAAATAGGAGGCATTACTTTTGGAATGATCATCATAGTTACCTTTCCGCTTGTTTTTCTTATTTCTAAAATTTTGCTTTGGATTTTTATATTGATTTCAATTTCAATTGGATATGGAATCCATGTGTAGCCTTTGGGGGTAAATGGATTTTGAATTGTTTTGTCATGAGGTATTTGGATTTCAGCGACTTCGATCAGTTCTTAGTAGTTAATTGGTTTTGCTTCAGGCATAAATAGGCTTTGGGTTTTCTATTGACATTTGGGTGGACCCTGCTTTGGATTATTTATTGGCTTCAGGTAATACCGCCGCTTCTACCAGAAGATTGTCTCTTTTCTATCAATATAATTGTTTAGGCTTATGATGCAACAAAGTTGAGGCAAATAAATTGGAGGTGGAAGAAGTTTTTATATTCCAGTGTTTGCTTTGGGTTAAACAATGTAGTTTCTTTAATCAATTCACGTGGAAATTGCAATTTTCACAGCTACTTAACTCTAATGTTAATCTATATATCGATGTATTGTTCCCTAAGACATTGTCTTTGATTTCATCTGCAGTATTTGCTTAATGAACACATTATCTTAAGTTTAGAAAGAGTTTTAATTTGGATTTTGGAAAATATCTATTTTCTCTTGACTAGATTATATGAATTCAAATTTAAATCTGTATTTCTTAGATATTGCTCAATAAAGCTACCACCGTCTGAAAATATCTCTTGACGAAAAAAAAACTGTAGTTTTATTTCTAATAGACTGAAATTTATCAACTACAGATTAGCAAATTTACATATAATTAAATTATAGTTATTTCTTATAACAAATACCGCACAATCTGAAAAACAAAAATACTTTAGCAATTTAGATGACCACAAATAATCTAGTTATAAGTTATAACAATGTAATCATTTGGGTGATGACAATATTCTTTTTAAAATATACTTTATATTCTCTTGATATACTGGAAGTATTCTTCAATCATATGCTTAAGAATGTGCTTTTTTAAATGAATATGCTTTTTTCTCAGGAATATCCTTTTTAAAAATATGATTTTTGTTAGAATATTTTGTATGCAAAGAATATACTTACATCAAAAGTATATTCTCACCACAGCCTTATTAATCATCCATGAAAAGATTTGATCTAGAAGCGGGAAGAACTGACATAGCATGCTGATATATCATATTTAAAAAAAAAACACTTATTTATCCAAAAAAAGTTTTCTTATTTGTATGAGACTCCTTTAAAGTTATCATTTGAATATCTGTTGTTTGTGCTAAAAATATCAGATTAATTGGAAAATCATATGATTATTACCACGTGATCAACACGAACGTCTCTATCAATACGATGGGCATACACAACAAACAGACACACACACTCATTTCATTTTACTTCACTCTCTTCCCCTTGTTTCTCTGTTTCTCTCGAAATTCATTCTTAATCAGTTACCAATCATTAATCTTCCCAACCGATTTAGGTCCGCCAGAAATTTCCAACATTCTATTAAACTTATGCATCACCAACACCATGTCAATCACACGAAGAGCATCTTACACGACGTGGCAGCTGAGAAAAGCAACGTTTCTATTCGGATTAATTAAAATAAATTCCGTCTACGTGATAATTTCCACACTCCATCCCGTCATTGACTTTAATCCTGGCTGAATTTGTCGCAAACCAATAGAGATGTCAGTCACTGCCCACAACTGGAAGAAGTTCTCTTCTTCCAGCCTTCCTCCTACTGTGTGCGTGTTTATGTTTTATCTGAAGATGTGTTAATAGGAATTATGTGTTGTTCAGTTTTAAGAAGATGTATCACGCAGCTAAAAGGAGTATAACTAGAAATATCAGTTATGCTTTATATTTAATATGCAGTATATGATCTTTATGTTTTTATCTGTAAAATCTACTGAGATTCAGTCTTTGGCATCTTTTCGAAAAAAGTTAGTCTGCGTTATCTTTTGTCGGAGCCATGTTAGGGCTCCCGCAGACCCTGCCATTGTGGGTTGGTGCAAGCTCGTTAGGGGCCCAAGTCTCCTTGGCTTCACAGATCTAATAATAATTATTAGAATTAACTAGAAAATCATTATCCAATATGTTAAAATAAAAATCTATAAACCCTTTTCTCTGTCTTCGCGTCTATCTGTCTTCTTTTCTCTGTCTCTGTCTGTCTGTCTGTCTGTCTTTTTCTCTCTATATATATATATAGAGAGAGAGAGAAAGAGAGAGAGAGACACACACACACAGACAGACAGATATATATATATATTATTATATATATATATATATATATATATATAATTAATCTTTGAAGTAAGTTTGCTTAAGTTTAAAGTTAGAGTGATCAATATCATTGATAGAGCGTGTATATTAGTTAAATGAAAGTTTCCAGTACGTGGGGAAGGTGCAAGTTGGCATTTTTAGTCTAAGAGGGCCGCCAGGCGCATTCTGCATCGGTGCCGGTATGCGGCCAAGCATGGCATTGTCTTTTGTGCTCTTACAAAATACAATCAAAGTGCAGTTTTGATTCTGACCATAAACAAAAAACCGAAAAAGGTCGAAAGGTAAGCTGGCTTACAGATAATAATAGTAAGAAATACAGATATAAGGACCCTATTTCACATGATAAATATAAAAATTATCACGCCTCTTTCCAAGAACTAAGAAAACCATACTTATACAGGGTCGAATTATTTGGATATCGAACGAAGACCTGAAAATCTGACATAACATCACTACCTCAACAGGGAAGATTTAATAAATATCTATATAGTAATATTGCTATCTCACCCATTTAAATATAGATTATATGAATAGAAACAAGCTTTAAAAAATAATGATAGTAGCTATGCTACTGTCATACTGAGGAATAATTTCAACCGCAATTTTGACTTAAAAAATTAACGTAGAATGATAATATTAGAATGTTAATAATAGAAACAGCTATAATTGTTCTATCTAACAATATAGAACTAAGAATTGGAAAATTTCAAGATCTTGCCGAAAAAATCGTTAAGGAAAACAAAATCATAAATCATAATTTCTGCATTACATTGCAATTTTCTCCCTTCTGGTTCCTTGACGACATTTCAAATAATGTAAACATTTATTTTTTCATTTTTCAACTATTTGTTTTAATTTCCCGCAAATAAATTTCCGTTGATAATGCAAACGGCGAAATGCGTATCCAGAAAAATAAACAACATCTTATTCCTGAATCTCATTTTTATAATATACGTTTATATATATGTGTCTGTGTATGCATGTATATTCGTGAGTAATGGGTTAGAGTGCATTCCAATGTGCGTATACTTTGAAAGGGGGTACGCGTGTTTGTTGATTTTCTTTGTGTGTAACTGTCCGTGTGTTTGTGTGGGTGTGTTTGTGTGTGTTTGCATGCGTGTGCTTCGCTTGCTTTATTTTCATCTTCTTGATGCAAAGAAGCCAAACTTTGTCACAGGTGTTTCATTGGCTGATGACGTCAATGGATAAATATTTGATTTTAAACAGAATTCCTGACGTCAAATTTGCCTGGATTCGTGAGCGGATTAGAAGATGAAGATATTGGTTTTAAACAGATAAGATTCGATGGTCGACACTTCGGAAATGTCGATACGCTGAAATGTGTTCTTAATCTTTACACCCACAATTCCCTCAGCAGTAGAAATGTTTCATAAATTCTAATAAGGGAGCGAAAGATGATTGAGTAATGGAGATGACGGTGTTGGCGATGAAGACGACAAAGACCAAGGCAATTGTGATGGTTTTAGGAAAGGCAATGATAATAAAAGGCACTACCCGTGACAACTTGCAGAAACAGAATAATTTCACGGATATGTATAAGAGGATTTTGCTATTTTATTTTTATTTTTGAGATGAAACTAAATAATCTGAGTATTTAAATTCATTCCTGACTTTGTTCTCATCTTTTAGTTTATGATGTTTTCCTTCCTTGATAGAATGCTGTGTCTAGTTGGAGTTTTTATAGTTCCAGGTTACTATAGTCAGAAGATAGCAGTTTCAATTTCTACCCAAGCCGGCAACAGGCTTACTTGATCAAAAACATGGTTTGTTCGACGACAACTATGAAACGCAGTGATTACAGGAGTATCTCCTGTAATCACTGCGTTTCATAGTTGCTTAAAGACACAGCATTCCTATCCAAAGTTGCAGTCACCTGGGCCTGTCTACGCAAATTTCGCCCAACTTACTCCTTATATCACTCTAAAGTGAATTAGCCAAATATATCTAAAATAGATCGAGAAACACTATAAACCCCCTACAATTCACTTGAGGCGTTTTAATTATTGAAGGTCTGGGGCAACGCAGGAGAGCTATTAGTTACCACATTTCAAATTACACAAAACCATATTAAACCTTATAAAACTACATTCTTCCTCAGACTAAAGCCTTCTCATAACACCATGTAATTACTTATTATATGATAAATAGATTATGATTTCAGTTTTCTTTTGTCCTTTAGCTTGGTTGAAAAAGTTTTGTTGGGGTAATGTTTTGCCAGTTTTTGATCTCTTGAAATTTGATAAATGGGGTATTCAAACCTATGCATCAAATTTGATTTGGCTTTCAGCCGTAAAAATACCTGTTAAGGCACCAAACACAACTCCAAAACAAGGCCGGTCAATATTGCTAGTTTAATAAATAGAACTAGAAATATATGAAAAGAATATATACATCGTGGATTCAAAAAGAAAATAATACTTTATAAATCAACAATAAGGGTTTATCCATATCATCATGCAATTTGTTAGTCTTCCACCTTGGCTCTCAACTTCATTGCGCAGCCTTAGGTTTAGTACCTGTTGTGCATCAGATAGACCACCTGTGGACCTCCAATTCTCATGCCCAGTGGATCGAATCTGCAACAACTAGCAGCAGAGGTTGCCACAGCTTCTGGCCGAAAGAAATCTTAGGTTGATAGTCGCCTTATCGTGTCCACTGCTACGCTTTTTCTTCCTGGATGGGATTCAATAGCCTTTTCCCCAAAAATAAGACTTGGAGTCAATTTACCATCGCTTGTTTTTTTTTTTGCTGTAACAAAGTCTACAAGGCAGTAGTGTTTCGTTTAGGGTTTGTTTCCCATAGGTCATCCACAAGAACACAATGGTTTGACCATGCTTCCAGACAATAACTTAGGTATTTCCAGCCCCGGAATATGACATCAACAAAGGGTAAATGCACCAGAGAACATTAGAATCATATCAAGTTTATTGTGCGCACGTCACCAAATATATGTTCCCATACTTTTGTATATAACAATGAAAATACAATTATAAATTCTCAGCGGGAAAAAAATTAATGTATATTATATTAGTTGAAGATATACTAAGAAAAAATAAATATAATTCAAGATAAGGTACTTTATTAGAATAGATAGAATGGTAAACAATATAAAGAAAAATAAAACGATATCAAGTTAATTTGTTCTGAAAATATTGAATGTATATAGCCCCTGGAAATATTTGGCAACTCAATTTCAGAGTGAGAAGGTATTGAGTTAAGAAAAATGTTTAGAAAATGATTTCATTATAAAAAAAAACAGAGAGGGGGCAAAGAGATAAAGAGAGAAAAAAAAGGAAGAAAAGAAAAAAGAAAATTTTGGATAACAAAAATGAAGAACTCTCCTTAAAGGGAGATAATTCTCTTTTTTGTTTAGTTCGTGGAAATTCACATCAAGTCTTAGTGAGAACAAACAATATTCAATCGATAACATTTGTTGCGATTAAATTATGTGACAAGAAAAAAAAATCGAAACTTTACCACGAGAAAACAAAACAAAAACATTCTATCTTGTGTAAAAAAAGAAATAAAAAGTAAACAAGGAAAGAGAATAATGAGCTCGAAACTCCAAAACCTCTAAAGGCAAAAAGAAAAAAAAGAAAAAAAAAGAAAAATTAAACAACAATTTGCCTGATCTCATCAAGGAGTAAATGAATTCGTGACATTTTCATCTCGAGAACAAAATTAACCAGTATTATTCATTTAATTAACTTTTTATAACTATATATATATTTGTTTTTGCATCTAAAACGAACAAGTAAAGAAGTTCTCTCTTGTTAATATTAGAAAATAATTGAAAAAGAAAATCACGCCTACTGAATTATTTAAAAATTACAATAGGCTGAATAAATGGTTTACTGATATTTCATCACCTAACCTTTATTCAACCGACCATTAATCACGGACATATTTTCACTTGAGATTTAATCACGTATTTTTTTCATCACCTGAGCATTTTACCATTAAATTACTTAAGGGTATGACAAAATGCTTTTATCAAAGAATTTTCTTTTTGTTACTTGATTATTTTGCTATTTTACAATTTCTTTTAATTCTGTTGTTATTACTAGCCCCATGACAAGATGATTATATTAAAATATATTCTTGTCACAGCCTAAATAACTAGGGTTGTGGCAAGCTTATTGCTGCAGCCCTATTAATCACACCTCCCCCCAAAAAAGTGATAGTGTAAAAACATCAAAAATAAAATGTTCATTAATGTAAAAAAAGAAATCATTTATGTAAATATGTTTTTATTATGTTTGATTTTACAATACTCACTAAATTTTCGGGTATTTTTACGAGAAATTAAAATAATATGTTTTTGATGCTTTTAAGATTATCAATTTTTTTATTTAGATCGTGATTAGATATCTTTGTGTCTGGTGGTAATGTGTTAATGTGATAACATTTGGTGATTATATCTAGTGATTACGTGTCCGTGATTGGCGGTTGGATTATTAAATTTTTAGGTGATTAAATGTCTGTATATCTGTATAAATAGGCATAAAATATATTTTTAAATGTACTGTTGTATTTTTGTTAGCGGTTGTTATTTATTGATTAGTTTTTATTTATATCGAAGATAGATAATTGATTTTTCCTATATATAAATAGAATTTATAGTTGGTTTAGTTTCCGAGTGATAGGTTTATTTTTATTATTTTAGGAGGGTAGATAATGGGGTGATTATAAAAGAGAATACTTGTCAAATTTTATCAATGAACTGAAAAAAAAAATTACAAAAAATGAAAAATTATCTTTCCTTACCGATTAATAGACTAATTCCAATAATCAAATAATGCAATAATCCATGTTTCTTAAAATACAAACACCGATATTTCCAACAAAATGTTCACTCCTATGTGCGCCTCTTTCTATAATTTATAGGATCTAAACCTTTCAAATTCATTTAACTATATTACATTTACTTGGTAGAGTACCAACCCAAGTTTGGCACAAGGTCATTTTTACGTGCTCTAAATACCTGGGCTTTTTTAATTCAGTGTTACATTTCACTTAGATGAGTTGCTCTTCCGAGTTAACGAGCCCATCTGCCAAAGGCAGCTAAAGTGAATGTAATGGTTTTAATTGGGATTTGAACTTGCGTAATACGATTTGAGAACTCGGGCTTTTTACCAATGCTCCACCGTCACTGCCCATTCATTTATTTAACTATATATCCCCTCTCTTAGAAAGATAGACAATACTTTACTTATCTAAAAAAATGCACACAAAGCTATAATATACCTTCCATCATTAGGAAACAAGTCATAAATGAATCAAATCTAATAAAGACAAGAATAGATCCTTGATAAATACAATTGTTTTCGCCATTAAATGATCGAATGGGTTGATATGTCGTAAAACAAATCAATCAACCAATATCCCCTCTCCCTCTCTTTTATTCTCTTTTCTTTCTCACTGTATTTGTTTTTCTCTCTTTCTTTCTCCATTTTTCTCTCCTCTCCATTGACCACTTCTATTCTCTTATTTTCTCTTTTTCCACGTATCTCCCTCTCTCTTTCACTTCCGGTCTATTGGTGTACCCTTTTCTCTGTTTCTTTATTTCTTTCTTTCTTTCTTTCTTTCTTTCTCTCTCTCTCTCTCTCTCTATATATATATATATATATATCTCTCTACATACACACACACATAATACACACACAAATACATGTATATGTATATAGTTGTAGGTGTGTGGAATGTGTGTGTGTTAATTACAGATCGATGAAAATCTATATAAAAATGTGAGAAAGAGTGTTACACGAATGTATAACCTGATTCAATTGATCTCTATCATTATTATTAACATAAATACCTTTCAAATATCATGAGGTTCATAGTAATAATAACTGTCGTCTGTTTTTTATTAATATTTTTTTTGCGCAAAACTAATGCGCTGAAGAATGACTTGAATAATAACACTATCATTGTAGCCTGTAGAAATTTTCAAAAATATTCAAACTTTTCTCATACTGATCGCACTTTGTCATATTGTTTATTCGCAACATAATTTTTTTTTCCAATTTAGGTTTTTGCCGTTTGCCTTATTCTTGTTATGTATTTTAACCGTAAAATTTGGAAGGTGTATTTAATATTGAAGGGAGATAATTTGTTTTGACAGGTTTAAAAAAAAATAAAAATACATCATTACTACTTGTAATATATGAAAACACTGTTCATCTGCCTGTAGGCGCCTTTCAGATCGAAAACCACAACTTAGCGATGTACATTCTGAGGAAAACAACCTAAAATGTCAATTATTATAGGATAGTAATGGATTTGCATGCGGCTAATTAGGTTTTAGTAATTCCACTTTTTATTAACTCAACTTTCCTATCCGTCTTTCTTCTAATTTTATATCTTCTTCTTCGTTTTTCTCTTTTCTTTCCTTTATTTTATACAGGTATGCATAAGCGTGGATGTGTGAATAATAAGTTGAACGATTTACCCAAGAGTTGTTATTAAATCTAAAATATCTTGAAGAAAATTAGTTTTGCTTGCACATACTTGCACATAGTATGATAGAGCATTATTGCTTGCACATACTTGCACATAGTATGATAGAGCATTTTTGCTTGCACATACTTGCACATAGTATGATAGGGCATTTTTGCTTGCACATAGTATGATAGAGCATTTTTTCTTGCACATACTTGCACATAGTATGATGGAGCATTTTTGCTTGCACATACTTGCACATAGTATGATAGAGCATTTTTGCTTGCACATACTTGCACATAGTATGATAGAGTATTTTTGCTTGCACATACTTGCACATAGTATGATAGAGCATTTTTGCTTTCACGTACTTGCACATAGTATAATAGAGCATTTTTGCTTTCACATACTTGCACATAGTATGATAGAGCATTTTTGCTTGCACATACTTGCACATAGTATGATAGAGCATTTTTGCTTGCACATACTTGCAAATAGTATGATAGAGCATTTTTGCTTTCACGTACTTGCACATAGTATAATAGAGCATTTTTTCTTTCACAGGCAGTATAATAGAATATTTCTTTGTTTTAGTTAATCTTAACATATTATTTTATAAGAACTATCATTACAATTTTCCACGTCCTAATAAGCAACCCTTTTTTTAAAAAAAGTTATTGACGATATATTATTTATTCAGTTGAAAATAGATATTCAGACTTCTACTTTTTTCTTCACAGCGTTTCCATTAGAGTAATATTAAGCCTTTTCAGACTTCTTCGTCTTTGATTTCTTCATGATGACCTTCAATAACTCCCCGAAACGTTCCACTTAACACTTGATTCGTTTGATTTTCGGTGTGTGGGTGAAGCTGGAAAAGCTTTGTTGGTGTGTTATTTGATTCGTTAGATTTTGGTGCTTTCCGGAATGTGACGTAATTAGCTATATAAAAGGCAACTGATATGGCAATTCGTGAGGAGTTCAAGATTCACGATTCTATTAAAGTCTGTTTCCGTGTTTTTGAGCAATTTTTAGTGGCAGTCCACAAGGCCAAAGAGATGGAAGGACAAAATGGACTACTTTATTAAATAAAAAGATGATGTAAAAGTCCAGTAACAAGGTAAGATCAACAATCAACAATCGAGCGAAGGAGCCCTTAATACTCGAATGCTATGATCTTGTTTGCAATGCATGAAATAATGTAAATTAAGTATAGAATAATTACATTCAGCCTTTTTTACAGTTTCGAAAATCATACACCCACACCCATTTATACGCCTTGATACGCAAATAGAAACCCCTATTAAAAACGAATTACGATTCGGCTTTTTATTTCTTGGGACAATATTGTCTACAATCTATTTTGGTTTTATCAAAGCTTCTGCTTTAATTATTAAATTCTCACATATGTTCGGTATTTGCACATAGGGAAAAATAGTAAAATGTTCACTGGATATTTGGGGGCTGTCAATATGGCCGAGTGGATACACAGTCGGACTTTTGAATCGCAGTACAGGAAGCCGTTCCGTCTACATTGACATGTCGACTAATACCCTAGGGAAAGGTATGAATCCCGATTTTCCCTCGAGCTATGGAATAAATTGTGCAACTTTAGTTATTCAAAAAAATTGTGTATATGAAACATAATATTTATCAAATCAAAAAGTAATTGTTCTAGGCATGAAAATGATCTAAAAAGGTTGATATGCCGATAAACACAAAACAAGCAAACGAACAAAAACTGAATGTTTGTATTCATTCACCAATTACTTTTAAGAATACAAAATATAGAGTTTTATAGACTTTTGAGTCAGCAACCTAACAGTTACTTTAATATAAATATACTATGTCAATTTATGTTTGGTATTATTTATTCAGGATTGAATCTATAAGCACCGAATGAATGCCACTTAGAATTTATATAATACAACGACTAAGAAGATTACACTGTGCGTTTTGCCAGGTATTTGAGCGTAAAGTTTGTGGAAACTTAAACTAAAAGAGAGGTTTTAAAAACATCATACAACATTGGTAAAGGTAAAGATAAAAATGTCTGCTATAGTTGACTAAGTCCCGGTCAAGTTTTTTTCTATACTTTTATTTAACCATCTATTGCAAAAGAAGTTAACTGTTCCATGATCATAATCATTGTGGATTTCTATTGAATATTCATAATTTTTCAATAACCTTTAAACATTTTAATAGAAATACCTTACAATAAAGGATCTAGTTCAAATCATGCATTATTTATTTACAGTTATCATGAACAAAAGTTTTTTGTTACTTTTTTTCACTAAATAAATGGCGATAATCCTGATATGAATGTAAAAACAACAAATTCATTAGTATTCAACGAGTTCGCGTTAAAAGGCATCCAGGCCTAAAGCAGATAAGAAAAAAAAGTATTTACTAGTCTCCGCATAGGACACGATTATACCACTTTCAGTCTCTTTTTCGTTCTTCTTTTATTTCTGAATGTGTTTTTTCTCCTATTTTCTTTTTATTATTTTTTGTTTTAAATTTACTAGCATATTCTTTTCTTATTGTTTTTCATTGTTTTTCATTGTTTTTTTTTCTTCATTGCATTTTTCCATCTTTTATTTCTTCTTTTTTCTTTTTCTTCAAATTTTAATCTTTTTAATTTTTTCTTCTTTCTTTTTTAAATCTTTTTTTTTTCTTTTTTTCTTATTTCCTCCTTTTTTTTCTGACTTTTTATTTAATCATCCAATCTATTTTGTTAGCTGTTTTATCTGAATTTTTATTCTTATAACACACTAATGGATTATAGATTGCAAATTGCACTTTTATGGTGGCTGAGCGTATGCATTCATAACATGAAATTTTGATATTTTTCTTGTAGATATTGACGTTGTGAGACTCCAGGAAAGCAACCCATGCCATGGACGTGCGTGAGAGGCAGTGATGTGTCATCGATGCATAAACATTTAAACTATTAACATTCAATTGCTAAGCCCTTCCATTTAATCTTTACGAAGACAATGCACTTGATGTCAGCACATTTAGGATATGATTTCGTCGATTTCAGAATGACAATAAAGATGCGAATGACAAAGCATACTCCAGATTAAAAAATGATGCCCTTCGTTTGTTGCCATCAAAAGCGCATGGAGAATAGTGGTGACTCTGCATAAAATATAAATTCTTGTGTACATATGATCGCTCGTTTAAATATTACTGTCTTTGTAGCTTCTCAGTTCTCAAAATTAAAAAAAGAAATACTTGGTATTATAGTTGGAACGAATATTAGACCCTAACTCTTTGAACGTTGACCGATCACTCAAATCACAATCGGTTATTTATACTGCCATTGTTATCTTTATACCATTTGTGAGTTTTCCTAATGATCAAAAATAGTTTTGGTATTTTTTGCCGAAAAAGTGCGAACAATTGGACTTTCCTCAGTAAATGACATCGATCCGACAAAAGAGAGCTTTTACTTAGTAAAATATCAATCTATGTCATTAGAAAATTCTAATGGCCAACCTAAAAATGTAGGAGTGCATAGGGAACAGAAATCTCACAGTTAGCTTTTCATATTATAGATGTTTGTCTTTGAATTTGATTCCAATTGTTATTTTCTATCACCCTTTATTTCCTTTTTTTCATTTATTCTTCAATTTCATATTTCATCTTCATTTCTTTTAACCCCCTGTAGTCTTTATTTACTTACGTTTTTATTCACTAAAATTTTTGTCGACGTGATTTCTTTCTTTAAATAATCAATTTATTTTTCACGTCTTTCATTCATCAATTTTTTAAAATTTTGCTCTCTCTTGCAGTCTTTTTTCATTGTTTCAATTGTCATTTTCTGTTTGTCTACCAATCTTTCTTTCATTGATTTATTTAAATACCACTTTATTTTGAATTTTTTTTTCAGTCTACCATAGTAATTTTTCACTTGTGCTTTTATCATTATTTTATGTCTTCAATTCCTTATTTTATACATTCTGAATTCTTATTGTTTTTCTTAGTTTTAGTCTCTTGCTATCTTTCTAAATTTTTCATAAGACATTTTCTGATTATTTACTACTCTTTCTTTCCTAAATTAGGTCATTTACTTATTTATTCTTTTTTTTTCATCATTTTTTAGTCTATTTTATTCTTTAACCTTTTTTTATCATTGACCAGCATTTTATCATTCGTTTATTTATTTTTCAGTTTCTTATTTCTTGTACTATTTTCTTTTTCGGTCTCTTGTAGTTTTTCACCATTTTCTTTTAGTCAATTAATTTTTTTCTGTAATTTAATTATTCTCCTCCATCTTATTTAGAGTCCATTTTGTCTCATTCAGTCTATTGTACGTCTTTTTCTTTCTTTTTTGTTTTTGTCGTCCGTTCGTTTTTTTTTGTTTATTTGTTTATTCTTCACTTTTTCATTCATCTTTCCGTCCCTCTTTGACTCTCTTATAGTCTTCTTTCTTTTTCCTTTATTATCTTTTTCTCTCCGTTTTTTTTCATTCATTTATGTTTTCATTTACGATGTACTTTTCTTTTTGTATCTTTTTCTTTTTTAATATTTTAAATTTTTTTTTATTCGTTCAATTTGGATTCTTCAAAGTAAGGTCTGCCACCTAAAGGTCAAACCACATTCTTCAACGCATGTTTTAGGAGTCACCAGCAGATGTACGTTTAGATGAGCGGGGCCATTGTGAGAGAGTTGCCGCTGGTTGTGCAGGGGGCATTGGCTTGGAAAGTCAATGGCTCTTTCAATTCGAAGCAGATGCTCTTTTTACAGTGAGCGTTAAAGCTTGCCCGCTGCCTTCATCTTCACGGTGAATTTTTAAAAAGGTCGTCGGGTCACACTGCACAATAGGCACGAAAACATCCGATGCAGGTGCCCTTTATATTAAAAACTGAATTGGTTCTATCGCTTAAGGTTGGAGCGTTTATAAAAGTATTCATGTACGCATGTCTAATAAAATCACAATTAATGCAAACGTGAAAACTATATTTAGTTTTCTTTTTATAAAAACACGTATTTTGGCCTATTCCTGTGTTCATATACGCATTTATATATGTTTAATGTAACGTTCTATTTATAGTCATATAGATATAAAAGATAACGGAATAACCTGTACAAAGGACACGAGTCTACTAATTAATAATAAACCATTTTGACATAAAAACAAAGAAAAAATATATATATACATATGTATTCGGTTTGCGTTAAGCTATACTCCAATCCTATTTATCAACACCATTACCTAAAGTTGTAATTTTTTGCTTTGTTTGTTTTGTGTTTAACAGTATATAAACTTTTTTAGGTCATTTTAATGCTGAGAACAAATACTTATGATAAACGATATTTTTATAAACATAGTTTTTTAATAAACAAGTTACACTATTTAATCCATAGCTGAAGAGAAGATGGCATTTATACCTTTCCCTAGGGTATTAGTTGACATTTCAATGTAGACAGAACAACTTAGATTCTAACCTGCGTACCACGATTCCGAATTCCGATTGTCTATCCACTGGGCTACGTCAACCGCCCTAACATTATAATACTTTCCTTCCTTAATTTAATCAATTTATATACCAATAAAAAATATTTGTATCGTTCAAACTTAATGTATGAAGGAAATAACTTATATTCACTCAATTTGAATTTACCATCTAATATTGAAAATTCTCTGAAAACTCCCAATTGTGACATGGATTTTTCAAAGTTCTTTAACCTGACGAACACCGAAGGTTTTATCGACTGAAACGATTTGAACATAACAATAATTAAAATGAGAACAATAGTTCTAAATTTGATAGTCTGAAAAATAAAAACGATCCACATATCAAAAGAAGTTTTGACTGATTAAATGTCCACGAACTTTTCTTCTACAAATATATAACACCAACTTAATATACAGCAACTTAATTGTTACAGCTTCCTCACGTAGTAGATTGTCACACAATATATTTTAAAAATAACCAGGTTATGTCTTTTTTGGAATCCTCATGCATCGATCAAGAGTCTCGTTTTTCAACTTTAAATCAAGGGTTAGAGGTTGCTTGTGGGGGGTCAGTTTCCCGAGGGAAACAGAATTTCACCCAAACTTCAGACTTTTGGACGATGTAGAATTTTTGGTTTAATCCTTGTTTATCTCATGATACTAAATTTCAAAGAGCATTTTGATTTGAAAGAAAAAAGCAAATAGTTAAAAAATATATATTTGATTATTCATAAATTATACTAAAAATATATACCTGCAATATTGTGGTAATAATATTGAAAACGCATAAAACTGACAATAATAATTAAAATCTTTGTTAATATTGTGTATTTAAAAAATTGATAACTGCAAAACTAGTCCCGCAGTGTTTGTAGTTTTGTTATTGAAAGAGACATTTTTCTTATTATTATGTGCCTTGGCACATAGGGCCATTTTCATTATATTATACCCAACTTTTTATTTGTGATTTTTTTTTCGAAAAGCGCAATTAATTATAAGAAATAGTCTTTTGATAAAAATTTCCTTTTTTTTTTATTATTTACGTTGTATGATAATTTTAGAATTGTCTGAGCTTTGTATTAATTTTAAATACATCTAGAAAATTGAAAAAAGAGAAAAAATACGCAACAGGGTTTCATTAAAAATATAATCACTATCATTCATTTATAGTAAAAAAAATTATCGGTTTCAAGCAATAACTCTTTTCTTTCTTGAGATTCTTTGATAAAGCTATCATTACACTAGCAAAGTCGTTTCCAACAAAGATAAGAGTCATCAAATAAACTAATCTATTAATAAAATTTTACGTCTTCTCTGTTTTGGGGAAAAAAAATTATTTTTGCTTTGAGGAAACTAATCTTGACACGTGAGATGCCAAACAAAAGAACATAATTTGTAAATCCCTTAGAACATTTTCTTTTTTGGTGTTTGTTATATTATAAAACCAAGGAACTAAAATCTACAACTTGAAAGTTTTAAAATCACGAAAATTTCGCAATAATCACGAAGGCTGAAAACACTTAAACTTATTATTTTCTACGCTTTTAAGATTTTTGTCTTAAAAAATAGCAAAAATGCATTGCTTCTTATTCCAGATATTTTAAACTCTTTATCACCATAATATTATAACAATTGTCAAGTTATTACATAGATAGAAACCAAATCAATTAAGTTTATTAAATTATCATTATCATTATTATTATTGATGTTATAATAATGATAATTATTATTATTACTATTATCACGCCAATCGCCAGGCGCTCTCACATCCAGCAATCTGTGGTTTTTGCTCGAGTAAATGTGTAAACAAGTTTCCTCTGATTTCAAGTAGTATCCACACTATTTCTGTCAAGGACTGTATAGTGCTACATCTCCCAGAGTTTACATCCAACTGTTTTCTCTTCGCACACAAGCCATTAGAATAGTTTTTCATCTCTGTCAACACCCGATGGGGATTCCTGAAGACAAAGTGACCATAAGTCTCTCCTTCACTATTTGCATTTTTATTATCTTACACTAATTACCATGTGCTCTCACACCAAGTAACCAGTAAATTATGCTGAAGTCATATGATCATTTTAGAAAAGCAACATTTATAAATCACTTTATTTTAGATAATTTTCAAATGAAGAATGATTTAGCAAAAGAATTGTCTATTTTTTTCATTAAAATGTTTATGTTGATAAATTGTAGTTCTTCTGAAGCATCATAGGATTATTCGTATAAAATGTAAGGTTAGTATAAAATATATTATAACCCCGAAATTTTACTGACTACTTCTATAATTGAATCATGCAGCATCACAAAATCTTATATTTTTTACTAAAAATGTTTAGTTTAAAAGCATTTAGTTATTCCTTGAATAAGTCTTATGTTCTTATCTCGTTAGGAACGTTTTTGAAGTTACCATGGACATGCTGGAATACCAGGTACTATAAGAAATAGTTCAGTTTGTGGTTCTGAGCTTTAGCAGGAATAATTTTCTGTCCTCTTAACGATTATGTTAGCTGCATAGCTCAGCTGCGAGAATAACAGCAAAAAATAGAGAAAGGGGCTATCAAATTGCTTTAGATCCAAGCGTCTTAGAATTTTTCTAAGGCGGCAAATAACCATGTCGACTGCAGAAAGACTGATTAAAGCCAAAATTGACAAAACTTTTATAAAGTATAAAAAAACAGAAATTATCACTTTCAAGCAAAATATAACTAGATCAGTGCTTAGTAGTGCTTGGTTAGGTATTTGAATGATCACATTGCGCTTTGGGAGTAACATAACTGATGAAGTCGTTGTGGATCTAAAGTTCTTAGGGGTAATTATCTAAAGATGACGGTTTCGGTCCTACTCTAAAACAATTAGTTTTTCAAATATATTTGAAGATTAGACACTGTAACATTCTGAGGACCCTTTCTTCACGTTGTGGTCCTCACCAGCAAACCATTTTAGAAAAGAAAGACCAACACCAAAACTTTCTTAGAAGAAGATTACATCATCTTTATTTTATACTCGAACCAACAGGTTCTCTGCCAACCGAGACACCCGACATAGTCGCACTTTTTCGTCGTGTTTGGCGAGAGTGTTCATCACCGCTGCCTCCATCGTCTTGTTTTGACAGCCAGGTCCCAACAACTTTCTCTCTCCACTCGGGCAAAATGTCTGTCCTTACTCTCACGTGTTTTGTTTTTTTTTTGTTTTTATATACACTTTTCACTTAATTGACATGTGTCGCTGTAAACGATGAGTCATCCTTAAAACCTAATGACACATCATCATTTAAAGCCCGGTAACACACACACGCAGGCACTGGGCATTTAATGCCGGAAACTATTTTCCTGCATTAATATTACACGGGTTTGTCTAGTGTACGGGTTTGTCTAGGTAAGTATACAATAACAGTTTCTAATTTAGGACCAGAGAAAGTCTTATATCTGAGTTTTACTTATATTTGGTTCACATTGTATTTCAAAAAGCAACTGATTTCCATATCTTTATAAATATATTGTTTGAAAAAATATTTGTTTTTTTCCTTGACTATTTTTCAAAGGAGGAAGTTTCCCCACCAAGCATGCTCCGTGTGTGGAAAATGAATGCCCCTGAGTGGTATTACATTGTTATGGGATCCTTGGGATCCCTTTGTACGGGAGCAATGAATCCTTGTTTTGCCGTGATTTTCAGTAAAATTATTGCCGTAAGTTTGACTATATTTTTTATAATTGACATATTTAAGTAAAATTTTAATATGGACAACTTTATTATTATTTTTTATATACTATTTTGATCAATCCTAATGAAAGAAAGAAAAAGAATTACAGGCTTTTGAATTCCTGGTTAGATATATATATATATTAATTGTTTAAAAAGATGACATATTTGGATATTGTTTTTAAATAACCTGTATGTACATTTCGCCTATTAAGGCTTTATCAACAGGATGATTGTTTTATTTTAACATTAGGAGAAAAAAGCAAAATTTCTAAAAAATAAAAAAATCATATTAGTTAAGCGTAGACACGGATTCAACAGCCTTCGGCGACTGTCAGTTGAAAACCTGATGACCGAGCAGGCGAGAAATTGACAGTAACCGAAGGCTGTTGACTCTGTGTCTACGCTTAACTAATGTTTTATGCCAATACTTTTAATCGATGTGAATTTAATTTAATTTATCAGCAGTAATATACATACACTTTCTCTATCGATACCTCTAGGGCCGTGCTTAGGACCCCCGCAGACCCTGCAATTGCGGTGGGGCGCAAGCTCCCTAGGGATCGCAAAGGTCCTTGACTTCACAGATCTTTAGTAATTCAAAACATTACCAAATAAATCAATTTTTAGAATTGACTAGAAAATCATTATCACTCTTGAAATATACAGGCACTATCAATCCATTCCTCGTTTATCTCTGTTTGTATATATAGTCTTTGATTGAAAGCTCAAGTATGTGGGGGGGGTGATGTGAAACTTGCCTTTTTAGGGGAAAGTGGGCGCAAGGTGCATTCTGCGTCGGGGACGCAAGGTGGCTAAGCACGGCACTGTCTAATATAAAGATAATATCCTTATCATCATATGCGGTCTTTCATTGCTGAAGGAGGTGGTGCCCTCTCCCCGGGTGCTGCCACAGGCCACGTGCATTGTGAAACCCCTTGCTTCAGAGCGTACACAAGTGCACGTTAGGCGTGTAACGTCATAGATGTCTCTGATAAGTCACGTCTTCCAATGTTTTTTGGATATTTTTTTTCCTTGAGGCTCTCATGCCAGCTACCTCTGTCGAGAGCCAGCATATTATAAAGATAATAAACGAGCAGATATTTTTAATTAAAATTTATAAAGTGTAGAATGCTTTTTAAAAGATTTTTTTTATTTTATTGGTGCAGGTGTTCGTTTTGCCAGTGGCCCAGCAAGAGGATGAAATCCAACTTTATGTCATCCTGTTTGTAGTTCTGGGTATTGTGGCGGGTCTGGGAAACTTTATCCAGGTGAGAAAATGAAAGTTATCTCTTTGGCATTTTGTACCTGTCACTCTCTCTTTCTCTCTCTCTCTCTTTCTCTCTTTCTCTCTCTCTCTCTCTTTCTCTCTTTCTTTCTCTCTCTCTCTCTTTCTCTCTCTTTCTCTCTCTTTCTTTATCTCTCTCTTTCTTTATCTCTCTCTTTCTTTATCTCTCTCTTTCTTTCTCTCTCTCTTTCTTTATCTCTCTCTTTCTTTCTCTCTTTCTTTATCTCTCTCTTTCTTTCTCTCTCTCTTTCTCTCTCTTTCTCTTTCTTTCTCTCTCTTTCTCTTTCTCTCTCTCTCTTTCTCTCTCTCTCTTTCTCTCTCTCCCTTTCTCTATCTCTCTTTTTCTCTGTCTCTCTCTTTCTCTCTCTTTGTGTATGTGTCTCTCTATTTCTCTCTTTAATTCTCTCTGTCTTTATCTCTCTTTCTTTTTCTCTTTCTCTTTCTCTC
>JAUZSX010025588.1:0-21196 GCA_034780655.1 Idiosepius hallami
AAGTGTTTTATTAAAAATTCAATAAACCTAATAACTAAGTAAAATTAAATTTTTTAAATGTGAAAACGGAAAAAAAACGGAATTTACTAAAAGTCGAAACGGAATCAAGGAAAATTTGAAACGGAAAATTGGGGTCCCTACATCCACATTTGGTGTGGAACCAGTCATTGCAAATGGAGGCTCCTTGGCAGCATGCTGTCTTTTGAGCAAACATTGGATATTTAGGAAAATCCACCATGAAAAGAGGGTCAAATGAACCGAGCCCTTCCACAAGAAAAAGAGCCAAACCTACAGGCTTCAAAATGCTGCATCCTCGTCGCCAGGTTTGCTGTTTACAAGTGAGTCCTGGAACTTATTCCCTTGGGTCTATTTGTAGTCCCGCCTGTGACGTCACGTATGGCGTCACAGAAAGTACTGGAAGCTTTGAATAATTTAGACGAAGATCAAGTGGATACTCCTAACACTTTTCTAACCCTTATACATTTTCCTTATTTTTTGCCAGAGAGGCCAGGTATTAGGGCAAATTAGTGTAGAAGGTTCTGGTCTGGTAGGGTTAATGTTTTACTAATACAAAATATCTCCATTAAATCCATTCAAAACAGATTCATTAAAAACAAAAGATGCCATCAAATCATTCAATCTTTGAGAATATTTTTCAAACCGGATTTTGAGAAAAAGATAAAAAAAAAAAAAACCTAGAATGAAAGTCAATGATTTATTGATCATTTTAAAGTAGCTTAAAAATTCTTGATTCAAAACTAAAAACAAAAAAAAGCTCATTGTAAAATTATAAACAGTTATGAAGGCTTTGATTGTTTAGGTCTTTTGGGCTTTTAAAAAAATTCATTTCTTTCCCTTAATAAAATATAGTGAATAACGAACAAGCTTCATTGAATTTACAAGCACACAAACAAATGTTACAGTTTGTAGTGGCATTCAAAATAAATTCAGTAAAAATTTTCCTTAAAAAAAGAAAAATTCTTTTTGAAACAACCAAAAAGTTCAGTGTTTGAAATGTTCCAAATTGATTTGATAGTAAGACTCAAGGAAATCAGACTCAATGAAACTTGGATCAAAAGGAAAAATTATACAAATTGTGATTCAAAGTAAAGAATCTGAAATGTACAAAATAAAACTTGCTTGAATTTACAGTTAGAGGGATTGATATTGTTGATAAAGTGTGTGTGGTCTGTCTGTGTTTTTTAATTTGTTTGTTTGTTGTTAGCGGTGTTTTTTAATTTGTTTGTTTGTTGTTAGCGGTGTTTTTTAATTTGTTTGTTTGTTGTTAGTGGTGTTTTTTAATTTGTTTGTTTGTTGTTAGCGGTGTTTTTTAATTTGTTTCTTTGTTGTTAGCGGTGTTTTTTAATTTGTTTGTTTGTTGTTAGCGGTGTTTTTTTAATTTGTTTGTTGTTAGTGGTGTTTTTTAATTTGTTTGTTTGTTGTTAGTGGTGTTTAACTATGACAAACAAATAAAAAAACAAAAAAGCAAACATTTTTTAAAAAATATTGATCTCATTTGTTAAGCGCAATTTCTGTCGGCTTAGATCATCTGATTAGCCGACCATGTATTGGCAAGTGAAATTACTTACTTTGGGAAATTGGAAGAGTGTTGTGGCTGGCCACATGGCAACCCTTGGCAAATGGGCCAAAAATAAAATATTAATGCAATCTTTTCAGAATGCAGGACCCCACGTTCACCTTTGAGAACAAAACTAAACAAATAAATAAAACAAATAAATAAAGCGAGTAGATGAATCTCTCTCTCTCTTTCTTTCTCAGATCATCATCAGATCGTATCGCACCGTGGGGTGTGTAGTGTAACAATTGGTTTCCATGAAAGGAGTAGCAGGGGCACCACGTGCAGGTTTGTTACTGGCCCTAGTACAGTACCTGGTATTCTTAAATGGTCACCCATCTAACTACTGAAGAACTGGTGTCTCCAACAGTACAAGGGCAACAGCTTGCTTTCCACACTACACAGACCAAACAACATACAACTATTGATAGAAAGCTGTTTAACCCATGTTTAGTCATTACTAGGGCTGTGACAAGAATATTCTTTTTATGTAAGCATATCCTTTGCATACAGAATATTCTTTTAACAAAAAGCATATTCTTTTTGAAAAATATTCACTTAACAAAAAGCATATTTTTTCAAAAGAATATGCTTTTAACTTTTTTAAAAATGCTTTTTGTTTAAAGCATATTTTGAAAAAAATAAAAAGAATATGCTTTTAACAGAAAACATATTTTAAAAAAAAAGAATATTCCCGAGAAATAAAATCATATTCTTTTTTAAAAACAATATTTCCAAGAAAAAAGCATATTCTTAAGCATATTCTTGAAGAATATTTCCAGCATATTAAGAGAATTTAAAGCATAATTTAAAAAGAATATTTCCAGCATATTAAGAGAATATAAAGCATATTTAAAAAAAAATATTTCCAGCATATCAAGAGAATATAAAGTATATTTTAATAATAATATTTCCAGCATATTAAGAGAATATAAAGCATATTTTAAAAAGAATATTGTCACAGCCCAGTCAGTGAAACCCAGATATATAGAAGCGAGAAACAGGCAGTTTCCGACTCCCGTTGACTCCGTGTACACACGCTCTATCACTGATATTAAGCACTCTAACTATAATTTTAAATATATAATATATATATATATATGTATATATATATATAAAAAAAACAAGAATGTATATTAGTGCCAAAACGCATTTCGGATGTTTTTCCTTCTTCAGGGCACATTTATTATTTTTATTATTATTATTATTATTATTTTGTCCATTAAGTCCTGTTAGGGAGAAGATAATTTAGATGTTATAACAACAAATGTGTTATTTTTGAAAAAGAAAATTTCAAAGATACAAAAAAATGCGTTTTTATAAACAAACGTTTTTTGTTTTTTCTAATAATTTTCTATCACATATCATTGGGATTTACTTTCCTATTTTTCTAAGAAGGAAATTACTGCAAAAGTAATTGAAACGTACCAAAAAGGTAGTTTTTAAAATTCCACTTACCTATCGGCACAATACCTCTATGATGGTCTTTTAGGGAATTCAACTTGCAAAAGTTCAAATAATCTATTGTATTAGTCTTGGGGTAATGAGGAGAGAATATGCACTGTTTAGGGGCGTTCCTCTCTACGGTTTTACTTGCACACCACCCCCTCCCACTGATGTGAGGCTTCATTATATCTTTCAATCCTTTCAATAAATTGCGAAACTGATTTTACAATCGGTGGTTATCAAAAATGTTGAAAAGTCTTGCTTGAGTCTCCACGCGAACGTGAAAAAGTTAGCGTTTTGTTCTATTACAAAATATTTATAATATATATATATATATATATATATGTTGTATTATGTTATAAAGATAATAAGCACTTAGTATAGTATTTTTATTAAGATAATATACACTCAGTAGAGGAGCTGCTATAAGCAGTGAAATGCACAGCATATGGGCCTATTAAGTAATAATGTGTTTGTTAACTTTATAATATAATACTATACTACATATCACTCCTAATATCATTTAATTGAGCACTCCATCCAATTCAGATAAAAGTATGATCGCTAATTGGATAAGATTGAAAACTGCTCTATATAAATATATGTATAATATAATAATCTATAAAAGCAAAAATCAAGAATACTTGTAATGCTAATGCGTTTTGGTGACACCTTCATCAGGGCATATTTATCATTCCTTTATATACTGTAGACAAGATTTTAAATATATAATAGAATAATAAATATATCCTGATGAAGGTATAACTGAAACTTGTCAGCTTAACAAATATTCTTGGTTTTTGTTTTCCAAAAAGATTTTCCTATCTTGAATCGTGGGAATTTCATTTTCTTAATAAAATTCACTTTCAGATGAGGATTGTTAAATCAGGAGAGTAACTCATCTAGGTGTAAGGATAACACTTTCAAAGGGTATGATTTCATATATGAAAAACCAACATCTTACTATATAATCAGCATCAGTTTTAGAGACTAATGGGTAACTTGAATTTTAAAAGATTCATTCAATAAATTAACAATACATTAGGGGAATTTTTATTTATTTATTTTTTTTATCTTCTATTAGTTAAAGGAATTTTAGGAAGTCATTAAATTGGCTTAATTATTTGCTTGGAGGTTGGTGCTAAAATTGCAGCAAAAGAGGAAGGTTTTGGCTTTGAGCCAGGAGAAAAAAAAAGAGTACATCCCAAGTTTGTGCTAAAAGCCTCTAGCAAAAATGTTATTATGTTTTGTCAGGCAAAATACAAACAAGAACAACTACAAGAAAAAGCTATGTGATCAGAAAAGCTAACATTCATGAAATAATGGTTAAATGGACCAGAAAATAAGGCATGAAAAAAATGGGAAAAAAATAAAAGAAAAAAAAAATAGGATAGAAGTTTAAATAAGTTGAAAAATGAGAAAACAAAAAGAAAAAAAATAGAAAAAAAAGACAAGGGAACAACATATTAACAGCCCTTGTATATCTAACCATAACAGCTAAACAACAAGAAGGCAATATTACAATCTGAGCAGTGCCATGCTTAGCCACGTAATGGCCCTGATGCAGAATGTGCCTTGTGGCTCCTTAATCCTAAAAATAGCAACTTGCACCTTCCTAACATACTTGAGGTTTCAATCAGAGACTGAATATACATACAAATATATCTATACAGAAATAGAGAGAAAGACAGAAAGAGACAGGCAAAGAGATGGATTGTTAGATGTAAAAGTGTGATAATGATTTTCTAGTTAATCCTAATGATTAATTATTTTGGTAGATTTTTTGCATTACCAAGGCATCTGTGAACCCATTGAGCTTTGCAGGGCCCCTAAAGAGCTTGTGGCTCCCACACAATTGCAGAGTCTGTGGGGGATATAAGCACAGCCCTGAATATGAACTTCCCAGTAAGCTGTCTGAATTTCTCAAGTATTCAGTACCCACGGCTGTGCTTAGGGCCCCCACAGACCTAAAAATTACGGTGGGGGGTGCGCTCCTTAGGGGCCTCAAGGCTCCTTGGATTCACACATTGTAATGCAAAAAATTACCAAAATAATTCATTGTTAGGATTAAATAGAAAATCATTATCACAATTGAAATATGCATCTATCGATCAATCTTTCTACCTCTCTTGATATATATATATATATATATATAATAGATTATAGTTCTTTTGAAGCATCATATAATATAGATAATAAATAAAATTTTTAAAAGGCTTGAATATCATAAATAAAATAAAACACTTAAAACACATATGAGACTTTAAAAAAATTAATTCATCAAATATATTATTGTTTTTAATTTGTCCTCTACTCAAGTTTCACCATTTCTTTTTGGATCATCAGTAGAACTTTATATAATTTTTCTGGAACAATTAAAAAATTAGTGAAAGTTTATATGTTGTTATGTTTGGTATATTTATGTAAATATTATTGTGAAAAAAATGTATTATTGTTATTAGATATCTACAACTGTATTGAGCCCTTTTTTTATTCATCACAGCATGATATAACTTTTCATCCAAACATAGAGGAATATACATTAAACTAAATTTTATATATATATATATATATATATATATTTGTCTATGTATATGTATGTATGTATGAAAGCTCCAGTATATTGAGGGGGGGAACTTGCCTTCTTTGGCCAAAACGGCTGCAAAGTGCATTTTGCATCAGGGCCACTAAGTTGCTAAGCACGGCCACTGTCAGTACCCAAGAAATCATTAGGTTTTTTGAGTTGAAAAAAAATAACAATGAAATTTGACTTTTCAAAGAGAAACTGATTCTTTTCACAATCCCCAAAGTATGTCATTAAAGATTTACCAGTCACTGGGAATTACCTATCAATTATTGATTCCTTTGCCAATGTGTCTGCTACCTGATTAGCATCGATATGTCTGTGGTTAAAAAAAAAAAAAAGAGTTGTTTCTCCAAAAGGATATATTATATTAACTTGGTGAGCACCAATCCAAGTTTGGCACAAGGCCATTTTAGGTCTTCTTACCCGGGTTTTTTACATTCGGTGTTACCCTTCACCTAGATGAACTGCTCTCCTGAGTTAATGAGCCCCATCTGCCCAAGGCAGCTAAAGGTGAATGTAAGGGTTTTGACTGGGATTTGAACTCGCATAAGACGATCTTGGAGCCCGAGCTTCTACCAATGCTCCACCGTAGCTGCCCAAAAGTATATGACAAAAGTATGTAACAAAAGTTGTTCTGATTTTAACAAATGCTTTATTGTTTCTAAAAACAAAAAAATAAAATGTATGAAACTCAAAATATTTATTTAAGAATCCATCAACCATTACACCTAGTGATGCGTTGGGCAGCAAATTTTAATTTTTCTTTGCTGTTTCCGTAGCATACTTGTTTTACAAGAAAGAGTCGCTAGCACTATGCTCACACTGGGGGCCCATATTTTGGCTTTTGAAATCAGTGTTGCCCTTCATCTAGATGAGCTATTCTCTGGAGTTAAGAAGCCTCATCTTCCAAAAGCAGGTAAACGTAGATGCATCAGCCCAAGACAGGAAAGGTGGTTGAAATGGTTTTGACTGGGATTTGAACTCTCATAATATGATTCCCTAGTCTGAGCTTTTACCAATCCTCCACCTTGCTGCCCTAATTATTTAAGCAGCAGATTTTTTTTTTATTTGGTTTTATTTTAATTAAATAAATATTCTAAATTAAACCTTATTCTTATGTCCTGTGCTATAGTCTTTGGTGAAAAGGTGAACATCAGTTAAATGAATTCAGTTGCAGTGGTTGATTTTCTTTTTTCGTAAAAATGGATCTGTGAAGCCCAGGAGCCTTACCACCCTTAGGAAATTTGTGGCCCCTATACAATTGCAGGCAGGGACGTGTTTAGGGCCCCTGCAATTGCGTCTAGGTGCAAGCTCTCAGGGGCTGCAAGTGACCTGGGGTTGCAAAGCTCCATGACTTCACAGATCTTGTGTAATGCAAAAATATTACCAAAATAATAAATTAAGATTAATTAGAAAATATGTTGAAATACACGTCTATCGATACATCTATCTGCCTGTCTCTCTCCATTTTCTCTTTCAACATGTATATATATATATTTGAATGTATATATAGATAGTCTTTGATTGAAGCCTCCATTATGTTGTAGGGGGTTTAAGTTGACTTTTTTAGGGCAAAGAGGCCACAAGGCATATTCTGCACCGGAACCGCTCTGTGGCTAAGCACAGTACTCCATTATGTTTTAGGGGTGCAAGTTGACTTTTTTGAGGCAAAGGGGCCACAAGGCATAATCTGTATCGGGGCTGCTATTGTGGCTAATGACAGCACTGATTGCGGAGTCTGCAGGAGCCCTAAGTATAACCCTGCTTCGGACTAATAATTGAGTAATTGTTTTTTTTTTTTACAAAAGCTGGTTGTGAGTAAAAAAAAAGATGATCCCTGGCAATAACAAGATAGCAAGGGATAAAAAAAATAGATAAATAAATAAAAACAAATAAAAATAAATAAAAATAAAGACAATAAAAAAAATAAAAATAAATAAATAAATAAAATAAATAAATAAATATAAATAAATAAATAAAAAATAAAAATAAATAAATAAATAAATATAAATAAATAAATAAATAAAATAAATAAAATAAATAAAAAATAAATAAAGTAAAAAAAACAAATAAAAATAAATAAAGTAAAAAAAAAACAAATAAAAATAAATAAAAGAATAAATAAATGAAAAAATATATAAATATGAAAGATGATCCCAATAAATATATAAATAAAAAAAGATGATCCCAGGATATTGACAACTCCTGTAGAAGATAACAAGGGATAATAAATGTGTCAGTTTTAATAAGAAAGTAAAGGCGGTAAAATTTCTGAAAATTAGATTCTTCAGTAATCTAAATTGTATGAATCGTTTTTATATAGCTTTCTAAATTTATTAAAAAAAAAAAAAAAGAAAAAAGAATCCATCATATTTTATTTCTGTAATGGTGTGGTTGCCCAAAGCATGTGCTTATTAAGCCTTAATGAGCGGAATGCCATAATTTAGATGGCTTCAGGGCACTAGAAAGAAAATAAATATTAAACATTGACAGACTGGCATAGAATTATGGCATTTGTTTTATCATAGAGAATGTGCCTGTGGATTGTTGAAAGATTAGTTGATTAAAATTCACAAAATTCATTAAGACAAAGTGGGCCACAGAGAAGCTTTAGTGCCTCCAAGGGCTGGGTATTTGAATTATGCTTCCAAACACTCACTGTCATGACATTTAACAGATATATCTAAATGTTCATTTTAAATTAAATGTCATGATTGTAATCAATTATCTAAACAAAAAGAAAAAGAAGAAATTAGAAGAAAACTTACAGTCTTTAATAATATTATGACGTTGGTGATACAAGAAGAAAATTAAAAAAAAAAAAAAATAGAAGTATTTGAATTTTGATATAATGAAATACTTTGAACTGAAAAGATTAAGGAAATAATATAAAAAAATCTATCTATAAAATTCTAATCATTCAACATTAGATAATTATAAGTAGGAGGAGATAAGATTTAAACCTATATTAAATTAATTAATATATCATTCAATTCATCATATTTATATAACGAGTATTAACCTATCTAAACTATCATTTATAAATGAAACTGTATGTCTGTGTGTATATCATTGTGTGAGTTTGTTACCAATGGACTCCAAAACAGGGCAAGCAATTCTCTTGAAATTTCACACGGTTGTACTTTATGTGTCTCAGAGTGTTCTTAGATTTGTTTCAGAATACCCCAAATAAGTATGGAAAATGTATTATTGAAAAACTGAGCTTTTAGAAGGGAGAGCGCTACCACATTTAGGAGTAAAATCCCAAAAATTGCAATTATAAACACATAACTGTGTTTATATATGTGTTTATTGATATATTTCATATACACACACACACACATATATATATATATATATATATATATATATACTATATATGTTTTTATATATATTATATTATATTTGCTTGGTGAGCACCAACCCAAGTTTGGCATAAGGCCATTTTTACATGCTCTTACCCGGGCTTTTTACATTCGGTGTTACCCTCCACCTAGATGAGGTGCTCTCCCGAGTTAAAAAGTCCCATCTGCCTGAGGCAGCTAAAGTGAATACAATAGTTTTTTTACTGGGATTTGAACTCGCGTAATATCATTCCAGAACCCAAGCTTTTACCAATGCTCCACCGTCGCTGCCCAAATGTGTATATATAAATATATGCATGTATGTGTGCGTTGGTATACATATAAATATATATATATAATGATATATTGATATTGATTTGTAAGTAGATCTTATATAAGTCAAATTCAGGGTTGATCTTATTCATTATTCAAGTGAAAGGCTCAGCAAAAATAATAAAAGAAAAACACTTAGAATAAGAAGGGTTCTTAACTTACAAGAAAACAATTAATGAACTTAAAAAAAAAAAGAAAAATGACTGCACCAAAGAGAAGAACAAGTAAAAAACAAAAAAAGAAAACCATTACAAAATATTTCAGTGGTCTATTGAACAAACTTGATTGATTATCAGAGAGGAGGAATTAATAAGGTTTGACAGGACAACAAGAAAAAAAACAAACTCTGTAGAGAATTGTCTCAGATGAACAGCATTAAAAAAATCTGTTTTTGTTTCTTACAAGACAAGAGAAACAATACTGTAGAGAAAAACAGTGTTGAGAATTGTCTGAACTGAACAGCATTAAAAAACTCTTTTTGTTTCTTACAGGACAAGCGAAACAATACTGTAGAGAAAAACATTGTTGAGAATTGTCTGAGCTGAACAGCATTATTTGAGTCTATTTTTGATTCTTACAGGGCAGCAAGAGAAAAACAGCGTTGAGAATTGTCTGAGCTGAACAGCATTATTTGAGTCTATTTTTGATTCTTACAGGGCAGCAAGAGAAAAAACTCTGTAGTGAATTTTCTAAGCTAAACAGCATTAAAAAAGTCTGTTTTTGTTTTTTACAAGACAAGAGAAACAATACTGTAGAGAAAAACAGTGTTGAGAATTGTCTGAACTGAACAGCATTAAAAAAAAGTCAGTTTTTGTTTCTTACAGAGCAAAAAGAGAAAAAACCGTAGAGAATTGTCAGAAAAGCTTTATAAGTAGCTTCTTTATTTGTTTTTTTGTTTTTTAATTTTATATTAACCTTTTTACATAATATTATGCCAAGAACAATCAGTTTTTGATAGACCAAGACCATGAAAAAAAAAAACTTGGAGAACCGTTGGGTAGGATATATAATTACAATCGATGGAACTAATTCTTAATGTATCCTATATACGTTTTTTTTCTTAACTTTCAAATATTTATCTCAAGGATTTTATAAAGATATTTTTTTTTAAATCCTATCTTTAAAAATCTGGTATCAATTACTGTTTGCGATGATGATGTTTTTTTCTTTTGACACTGAACGGACGGATTTTGAGCAAGCAAATTAATTTATAGATAACCGAAACTTATTCCACACTGAAAATAACAATGACAATGAGGGTAGAATCCAAATTCATTTAAAGGAAGAGAAGTAATGATTTTATTAAATAAAGAATTTTTTTTTTAAATACTAAGGAAAGGACAATGGGACTAGAATAAAATAATAAATTTGTTGACTTCTTCAGCAATGACCACACTGAGTCCCCTTTTTCATTAAAAGTATCTAATTTCAAATTCTAACATCTAAATTCTATTGGTATCATTTCATTTCAGCTACCCATTGAGAGCAAGTTACTCAAAGATCAATGGTGCCAATTACCTGTGATTATTGTCTCGAAATCCTAAAAGAACATATAATATCTCAAGTTTCAATGCACTCTCTGAACTCATTCCTAGTTTATTAGGAAAATATCTATGAGCTTAGTAGAACTATGACTACAATTAAACTTTATGCCTTCAGCATTTATTTCCTAAACATTTGAATTCTTGGTCTCAGAAACTCTTAATGACATGCATTATTGTAATGCCCTTTGCGTACTTTACTGAATACTAGTTAAGTCTTATGACATAAGACAAATGCTAATGATGTTTTAAGAAATAGATGGCAGAATGATAAAGGACGTTATAATTACGTTTTTTTTTGTTTTTTACACTGCAGAATAATTAACTATCTGTTGAATAAAATGTTGGGTTTATTGAGTGTATGCAAAAAATAGACCCTGAAAAAAAGAAGTGGTAGGATTGATTCTATTGACCTTCAATTGCAGGGTCTTCAGGGTCGCTAAGCATGGCCCTGTTCACTACCACATGCTAAACAACATATACAAAACACTAGTTCCCACTAGATAATGAAGTTAAGCAGCGTAGACATTGTTCAGCACTAAGATGGGGGTGCCACTTGGGGATATCAGGTCCCGTAGTTCAGCAGTTTATAGTAAAATCGGTTGATAACATTAAGCATTTAAACTGAAAGACTTTCCCTCTCCCCAACCCCATCCCTCACAATTACTGACCATGCTAGAGAAATGTCCTCAATTAGAGTTACCTCCTAAGGTGAGGACTGGGAGTCTGAGATTGCGAAAACTCTATAACAACAGGCAGTCTGATCCGACACCGAATGGGTGAAGAGAGGTCTTCCTGCTCAACAGCAACATATAAAACAATATTATAAAGTTCCTGTGCAGTTTTTAACAAAAAGGGTGCAAGCTTTCCTTCCCTTTTCTGTATCCATCAGTTGTTTTGCAACAAGAATAAGTCAATTTCTCTCTGATATGTAAACAGTGTAGATAATGTGAAACCCCTAGGAAGTTAGGTAGAATAGTATAATTTTTTGCCTAATTCTCAAGAATTTAGATAGATTATTTTAGTCACTCCTACAAGCTAGTAGGCCAAGAAATGGTCAGAGAGCGAGAGAGAGAGAGAGAATTGGAGTGAGAGAGAGAAAGAAATAAAGAAAGAAAGGAAGGATTTTGGATAGTAGTTTTTGAGCTGAAGTTGAGGTTTACAATGTAAAGGACCAAACAGTTAATGTGTAGATAAGTAGAATAGTATAATTGTTGGCCTAATTCTGTGAAATTTAGATAGAGAGTTAATAGGGTTACTTCTACAAACCCATTAAATTCAAAATTGAAATATCTTTTTTTCTCATAGCAACAAGAATAAGTCAATTTCTCCCTGATTGTAAATAGTGTAGATAATATGAACTAGCCAGAATATCTCAAATTCAAACAACTCTTGGCCCATTTTGTTTTTTTTTATACAACAATTTTACAAAGTCCCCATGCAGTTCTTAACAAATTGAACAATCATTAATGGTGCAAGCTTTCTTCCCCTTTTCTGTATTCATCAATTGTATTGCAACAAAAATAAGTCAATTTCTCCCTGATATGTAAATAATGTAGATAATATGAAATAGCCAGAAAGTCTCAAATTCAAACAATTCTTTGCCCATTTTTTTTTTATATATGACCAACATTGCATTTTATTGGTTTATTGATTTTAATAAGAATATTCAACACTTTCAGTCAGTGGATCTCTTAAGGAGTGTTTTTTTGTCTTTGAGAACAGTTATTGGATATGCACATTTGAGTTGTTTTGAATAAAGAAAACTATTTAGGATCAGACTGTAAGGTGACATACAATGGTTATGTCTTTAATAAATTTATGTCTATGCCAACTGATCATGCAATAAATACAGCCTTTAAACTTGTGTAAACTGAACTAAAAGCATCGTGTTCTCAACCATGTTCTCTCTTTTATGTTTTCTCTTTCATATTTTTTTTTTCTTTATTTCTTCTGTATGCTTTTTCTAAAACGCCAGAACAATTTAACGGCTTCTTGGTTTTTCTGAAAGCAAGCCTTTGCCAACAAGCAAGTGTATAAAATTTTGCAATAAAGAATCATGATATTCTTTTTTTACTTGTTTTTTTTTATTTGTTTGTTTGTTTTTGTTTTACGACTTATCAACCTTTTTTCTCATTTCAAATAACCATGTTCCTCCCAAAAATGGATTAAAGACAAACAACCACACTAAAAAAACATACAAGCATAAGAACAAAAACAAAGCAAAAACTGTAAAACAAATAAACTAGGTAGAGCTATTTAATACAGTTTTCAGCATTAAATGAACTTATGTGGGTCAATATGCTGGTTAAATAAATCAAATATTTAATCAATAATCTAATCTTTTTTTATATAAAATTAATTTCTAATGCTTTTCTTTACTAAATTCATTTCTAATGCTTTAGTAAAATAAGTAAACAAGGTAGAGCAAATTAATACAGTTTTTGGCATTGAATGACTGAATGAGAGTCAATATGCTGGTTAAATAAATCATTCAATCAATAATCTAATTGAGTGGCGAGTCTCAAAGAAATTTAAACTTCACAAGTGGTCCTCCGCCGCATGTATAGATGCCTGTCTAACCAAAGATTAAGGGTGCATCAACCCAGTGATTTAACTGCATCCCCCATACACTAACCTGGGTATTTCCCACCCTGGCGCAAGGTACAGTACCAGGTATTCTTAAATGATCACTTGTTTAACAACTAACCAGGCTCGACGTTGCTTAACTTTTGTGATCTGACGTGAACCAGTGTCTCCAACATTACTTTACCGCGCTTTTTTTTTTTCGAATAAATCCTTTTGAACTAAAAATAATTTTAAACTGATTGTTCTGGGATTGTGATCTATATAAAACCATATATTTATTTGGTGAGCAGCACCAACCAAGTTTGGCACAAGGCCATTTTTAAAGTGAATGCAATGGTTTTGACTGGGATTTGAACTCTAGTACTGTGATTCCAGAGCCCGAGCTTTTACCAATGCTCCAACTTTGCTGCCCTATGAAAAACCATATATGATGGAGCTTTAAAGCCAAAGAAAATACTGATTAGTGTCTACGTCTTGTCTGCAAATCAAGCCCAAGAATTTTGCTTATCTTTTTATCGCTGTCGTTTACAGCAAGGAAAATCAATTATTGCCGAAATATAGAAAAATCTGTAAGAACCTCCAAGTTGATTAGGTGCAATCGCTTACTTGACTTTTCTGATTTGAAATTAGAACAAATTGTTTAATTAAACAAATATAATTGCAAGTGAATCAATTAAAGAACTTGTGAATCTAGAAAATGTAGCTTTTTTTTTCTTTTTTATGTATAAACACTACCAAACATACAAATGTGAGACTTTTAAATATTCAATGTGCAACATCATGGTTCTCTCTTCTCCAGAATGATTCATAGATTAGTGCTCAAATTACATGGCACAAGGCAAAAGAAAATTTAGTTTTTATTTAATGTGAACATTAAAATTTGGAAAATACTAACCATTCAAAATTATCACAGTTAAATCCAAAACAGGAACACGATTTTACTAATACTATTATCTTGTATATTTGGGTGCTGTTTGAATAATAATAATAATGAGGATACAAATATTAACCTTTAAAAGAAGATTTTTTCCTTATCTTTACATGTTAGTCTGAGTACCATGTGTTTATAGCAAAATTGTCCACTGGCAGCACACATCTTATTGGGTGGGTCGCTAGAAGGGTACTGAATTCTTTTTAGTTAGGTCAATCAAGGATTGGTGAGAGAAAGGGAGTAGGAGAGAAAGAGAAAGAGAAAATGATTCAAGTATAAAAGTTCTTTGACTGAAGTATGGGACATGTACACAAGGCCATGCTTAGCGCCACAGCAAGAATCTTTTGTAATGTAAAAAATTGCCAAAATGATTAATCATCAGGATTAACTAGAAAATCATTATCACACTTATATGATGAAATATACATTTCTCTCTCTTTCCCCATATATATATATATATATATATATATATATATATATAAATAACTTTGATTGAATCCATACTTTTCCCAAGGGTACTAATGCAATTATGAATACAAATGGATCGACTAGAATTCCAACTCACGTATTAAGATTTCGATGTTTGATGCCTACTTACTAGGCCAAGTGGACCCTCCCCCCTTTGTCATTGAATATTTGATGTTTCTTTGGTGATCAACAGTCGATTGCATCTTGATAAGCACATAGGATTCTTTTTTTTTTAATTTTATATTTTGAAAAGGGACCACTCTATTAAAATAGTCATTGAAGTATTTTTTTTTTTTTTTTGATACACGAAGAGATCAAAAAGGATTCTAATATCAAAGATTCTTTTTCAAAGACAGATAAGGTTTCTTTTATGATAACCGTTTTAACTTCATCGTTTTTACCTTTTTTTTTTTCTTTTCCTTTCGTTTTTCTTGAAGAATTATTCATCAATCAAACTACTTAAAGCCAGGAAGAAATTTAAATGCGAAACTAAAAATGTGCTGGGCAATAAAACACTTCAGAAAATTTTTTTCTTTTCTTTTCCTTTTTTTAAAAATAACACAATGATCACTATCTAACCACAGTGGTAGGCAATGTGGGAAGTCATACCTTTTTCAAGGTAAAAAATGTTTATATTCATAGTAGCATTAATACCCATGGGAAAGGTATGGATCCGCATCTTCCTCCCACCTGTGGGTAAAATTGTGCACATTGTGTTATTGATAAAATTATTTTGGAACAAAAAGAACATTTAACAAACAATGATTATTCTCAGCATTAAATGATTACTATTTAACCATAGTGGTAGGTAATGTGGGAAGTCATACCTTTCTCAAGGTATAAAGGGGTTGAGCAATAAACACTTAAGAAAATTTGGTTTTTGTTTTGTTTTTTTAAATTATACAGTGATCACTATCTAACTATAACTGTAGGTAACGTGGAAAGTCATACCTTTCTCAAGGTAAAAAAGGTTGCGCTTAGAACACCTAAGAAAATTTGTTTTTTGTTTTCTTTTTTAAAAAATAACACAATGATCACTATCGAACCATAGCAGTAGGTAATGTACAAAGTCATACCTTTCTGAAGATAAAAGAGGGCTGAGCAATAAATACTTTATAAAATTTGATTGTGTTTTTGTTTTATGGCATATTAACCTTTTTAGGTCATTTTAATGTGGAGGATAATAATTTTTTATCAATGTTCTTTTTGTCCACATCACTTGGGAAAGGTATGAATCCCTACATTCCATCTAGCTATGGGCTAAATAGCAAACATTGTGTCATTAAAAAAAAAAACTAAATTTGTATACACAAAATGATTGTTCTTGGCATTAAATGATCTAAAAAGGATGATATGCTGTAAAACACAAAACAAATATCCAAAACAAACAATCAATCAAAATCCCCAAACAAACAAATAAACAAACAATCAAACAAAAACACTAGCAAACAAATAAACAGAATGTTGTTATTAAAAGTTTCATAATAAAATTATCAATGATATTGCTATCACCAACAAACAAAAATACAGATGAGAATCCTCCAACTCTATAATAAAAATGTGAATTATTAAATTATTAATATAATAATAAAAAAAATGTTTGATGTGCTAAATTTTATCTAATGATGCTTTTAGAATAATTGCTTTTCAAAATATGAATGATTAAAACAAGAAATAAGAAATTTTATTGGTTTAATCAGTGTTAAAATGTAGAAACACAGATTTATGTAATCAATTAAGAAGAGTATTTAAAAGTTGAATTGATAATATGAAGAGTTTATATTCCATGAAAAGATTATTGGAAAACAATTGTATAAACAGGATTTAAATTGTATTTATTGTATATTTGTCTGTTTGACGGTGGAGCATTGGTAAAAGATTGGGCTCTGAAATCGTACACGTGAGTTCAAATCCCAGTCAAAACCATTGTATTCACCTTTAGCTTCCTCGGGCAGATGGGGCATGTTAACTTGGGAGAGCATCTCATCTTGGTGAAGGGTGACACCAAATATAAAAAGCCTAGGTAAGAGCACATAAAAATGTCCTTGTGCTAAACTTGGGTCGGTGCTCACTAAGTAAATATATTTGTTTATTTGAATAATAATAAGAATAGTAATATTATGATTTGGAAGAAACATCTTTTTTGTATATTTTTGACTATAATCAAATTACCTACAGGCAACATACATATATTAAAGGTTTGGGATCTGAGTACTGGCTAGCTTGCTTTCAGTGCCGTGCTTAGCCACCTAGCGGCCTCAATGCAGAATGCGCCTTGTGTCCAACTTTCATCTAAAAATGCAAGTTGCACTCCCCCAACATTCTCCAGCCTTTAATCAAAGACTATAAATACATACATATACAAAAATATATATTTAGAGAGAGAGAGTAAGAGCGAAAAAGACAGAAAAAGAGATGGATTGATAAGCGTATATTTCAAGTGAGATAATGGTTATCATGTTAATTCTTATAATCAATTTGGTAATTTTCTTAAATACTAAAGATTTATGAAGCCAAGGAGCCTTGCGGCCCGAAGGAAGATTGTGACCCCCCTCTGCGGAGGCCGTAAGTAGCAGTTCTTGAAGTAGAGATTTAAAAGAGAAAGAAAAGGCCAAACAGTTAATGTCTTGTATTGAGAGTTGTTTCTTTTTCTAAAGAGTTTCACGTATAAACTGGATGTTTTTTTCAAATAACTATCATGGTTTTATTATATAAAGAGCTACAATATGTAGGGTCCCATACAACCACAATGATCTGAGTTTTATATGTGTATAGATTTCAAAACCTAAGTATTTATTCATGGCACTACTACTATCCTTAGAGCTTCATAACTTGGCTAGAATTTAATACAGTGATCCAAAACTTCATTTGACATATGACTATTCCTGAGATAAAAAGATTTTTAAAATAGAAATTTAATTCATCAAAATTAGTTTTGAAAATGAAAGAATTTAAACGAATTACTTTCTGAACAATAGATTCATTGATATGAAAACAAAGCAGAAAAATTCATGTCTAAATATCTTACATAATGTTTTATATCAGAAGACAATGTGAAATTCTATATAATGATTATTCCGTAAGCTAATTGTTTAGAATTGAAATAATTCATCAACTGGATTGTTTAAAATATGTTTGTTAATAAATCTAGCCAAAGGGCAAAGTATTAATGAAAATATATTTCTGTTAAGCAAATAAGAATTTTTTTTTGAGATTTAATCAAAAACAAATGTATTAAATAAGCTTTTGATACTTTAAAATCAGTTTCAATGCATCTCACAGGATATTTTACGTTCATTTTATTGCTGGAAGCAAGACATATGATGTCTTGTGAAATCTTCACAGCCAGAACAACAGCTTTGATTAAAATCAGAAACAATTTCTTAAAGGGCCAAACATAGAATTTGTCACTACATAGTGACAAAAATAATTAGAAATTCAAAGAATATTTTACATCTTTTTCTTCTGATTGACAGTCTTTAACAGTAAGGAGAAAGTTGCTTAGGACAGGGATAAGCATTTTGACCTTGGAACTAAGATATCAGTGCCATGCTTAGCCATATAGTGTCTCCGACGCAAAATGCGTCTTGTGGCCCCTGTTCCCTAAAAAAGGCAACAACTAGCACACCCACAACATACTATAGGCTTTGATCAAAGTCTACATACATATACAAATATTTATGGATTTATTTATGGATTGATAGACATATATTTCAACATTTAAGTGTAAATGATTTTTTACTTAATCCTAACCATCATTATTTATTTTGCATTACAAAAATTAATTATTTTTGCATTACCAAAGATCTGGAAAGCCAAGGAGAGTCGCAACCTCGAGAGAACTTGCACCCCCCCCTGCAGTTGTGGGGTTTGTATGGGCCCTAAGCACAGTCTTGTGCGATATGCAAGTTTAAATCCCAGTGTAAAATAAGGACCAAAATTAAATTCACATTGTGTTAAATGGATAAGCATTATTAAAGATATAGCTGTGCTATTAATGTTTTTCTCAAATAAAATAAAAAGGCATTCGTATGTAAAAGATCAAAGCTAAATAATTGTTGGCCTGGTTTGTCTATTTGTTGATTGGTTTGGTTTTTGTTGTGTGGACATACCTGACATCCCTAATTAACCCATAGCTGCAACAAATAAAATGTATACCATTTAACAAAACCATTCATTAACAAGTGGTTTGCTTTGAATGTATGCGTTTTATCATTTTATTCTATAATCTGTATAACATAGATTTAAATTTTGAATTTAATCTTTGACTGCAAAAGGTTCAGTGTGTTGCTGATTGAATCTCTGCATCCAATTCTTCATCGAGATGCCTCCAAGGAAATTATTTTGCATAAGCATGTGGAAATCAGTGGGTCTTGAAGGAATTGCTATTCTAAATTCACACAAGGTGAATTTGGAAGTAGGCAACACTTAAAACAACCAGTCTTCAAAAGTAATAATCATAAATTGCATTGGAGACATTAGTTTTATTTGCTGTTAAAAATTAAGGTCAAAAACTCAAGTCTATGTTATATAGATTATAGATTAAAATGGTTAAAAGCATATATTCAAACCTAACCATTTGTTAATGA
The DNA here is from genome assembly GCA_034780655.1 of Idiosepius hallami. Lineage (NCBI taxonomy): Eukaryota > Metazoa > Mollusca > Cephalopoda > Idiosepiidae > Idiosepius > Idiosepius hallami. The sequence continues at coordinate 19,405 of JAUZSX010025588.1, forward strand.
GTGGTTTTATTAAATGGTATATTAGCCATTATGGTCAAGGTGTGTTGGAGTCACCGGTTTCTGTTAGATCACCAAAGAGGCGCAACATCAAGTCTGGTCAGTAATTAAATTTGTGAAAATTTAACAATATCAGGTACCAGGCCAGAAAATACCCAGGTTAGTATTTGGGGGCATGGTTAAACCACATAGGGTAGGTCTCTGGCCGTCCAAACCGATAGGGACTACTGGAAAAACAAAGAGTCATGTGGATGTGTGTAATAGTGTTAGGAAGGAACTACCGCTCTTGCATATGCCAGGTGACCTTGTAACTAAAACCAGATCATTTGAAAAGCATTTCACATGTATGGTTCAAGACAGAACAGGTGCAAGAGAATACGAAAAAGAGCTGGAAAGCAACGTAATCAAATGCTATACTGATGGATCTAAAATGAATGATAGGATTGGTGCGGGTGTTTATATAGAATACCCAAACCACCTCACCATTCAAAAATCATATTATCTTGGTAAACTGAGCACAGTCTTCCAGGCAGAGGTCTTAGCCATACAGAAGGCAACCGAGTTTCTGATCACGGAAGAGGTTCAGCAACAAGAAATAGCTATCCTGTCAGATAGTCAGGCAGCTATTAAAGCCTTGGAGAATAGTACGGTAAGATCCCGGACCGTATTGAACTGCATTGTAAACCTAAACTATCTAGGAAAAGAAAACCGTATATCTATCTATTGGTGTAACTCGTTGAGTATGACTGCCCTCCGTCTTGGATCTGTGGACCCTTTTGTGGAGGACGTCTGTGCGTGATGTCTTAACATGGGGAGACTGATGCCCCTGCAGTCACTACACGACTCCTTGGCAAAAGTTGGCCTTGTTCCAATGGCATGAAGAGAACCATGACGACTGGAGCCCAGCCTCTGTTGCAGCCTTCAGTGCCGTTGTGTCACTGTTGACATCTGCCACATTCGCAGTTGACCAATACACCAAAATCAAGTGCACAGTTTGCTAAGTTTTGAGCTTCTTAGGTTTTTTTTGGAAGAATATCCCCAAAGTATAAGGATGAAACCAATTCCATGTGAAACGACATTTGAACATAGGAATCAAAAGTGGAAAGATTTGATAGATTTTAACTTTTGATTTCAAAGAATTGAACAAGCAACTCAAGACAAGCAACTCAAGACAAGCAACCAAATACAAGCAACTAAATACTTACTCCAAAAAGCCATTCAATCTGAACAATAATAAATAGTTGGGTTTTAACAAAAAATCCAGATCTCAAATCTGACCAAACTTGTCTGCAAGAGAGAGAAAAAAAAAAAAAAAAAGATTGACATAAAAAAATACAAAATTTGAACATTGATGTTAGTGTTAACTTTATAGACTTTTGTCACCATCTTGATAGTTTATGACACTCACTACGTTTCAGCTATGTTCACCTCAGGCCATAGTGATAAATAAAAAATTTTTAAAAAATTCATTAAAGAAGGTTCAATAATTTTATTACCATTTTTTTTGCTTAAATATACAAAAACTTTCAACTTTCATTTAAAGATTCCAGATATGCACACACACGTGTGTGTAAGACTTTATTTAAATGCAAATATCTTAAGAGCAAAGAATGACAAAGAAAATGTAACACTTTAAAAATATTAAAATCGATAAATTCCTAACAATTTTCAGAATGACTTTTTTTTTTTTAAATTCTGAGCTTTTCTTACAACTCACATCTTTTAATCATAGTTTTTATTTTTATTTTTGAGATGAGGCATCGTAATTTAGGTATTAACTTTATTATTCGGACTT
>JAUZSX010025695.1:0-21192 GCA_034780655.1 Idiosepius hallami
AATATACGAAACGCGTCGTCACTCATACAAATTTTTGTTTTTTTTTTTTTATAATATTTTTCTATAATATATATATATATATATATATATATATATATATATATAAAGTAATGCAGAACCTTAGGTCAGAGATTTAGATCTAATAAAAGTGTCCAAGACATTTGATAGAAAGCTTTAAGTTAAATCCTTGTTGGAACAGGTCAAAAAATGTATGAAACTATTTTTTTACATAGTGCTTTAAAAAAAAATTAAGCCAGAACTGTTGATCAAATAATTAGAAGTCCAAGATCTTTGTTCGATCAGCTTCTAAAATGTCTGAAACTAAAGACTATTACATAATGTTGCAAAACTTTTGACCAGTGTTGTAAAGAATCTAGTAAGATATTTTTAAATGTTTTCTTTATTTTTACTTTGTAGATGTCCAGTTGGATTTTCTGGTCAACGCTGTGAACAAATCGATCATAACTACTTTTATAGCGTTCTTTAAGATGAGGGTTAGCAAAAGAAGCGAATGAGTCAGGTAAGGTTTTTACTCTTATCTTTTAGTTTATAGACTCAATATTTCTTTTTTATGGGAGTTTATGGCATAAGACTTGATAATTTGTATTATTTAGATTATCTAAAAATTCATTCTCATTTTGATTCTTACTTATTTATGTTTTTTAATATGATTTGTGCGATTTTCTGACATTGAATATTTAGATTAAAAGTCAAATCAAAGTAAAGAGTGAATGTAAAAATTTCAGGGTGAAAATTTATTAATAGAAATGCTGACACGTGTTTTGATTTAAAAAATTTTAACTAAATATTTAATTTAATGATAAGATGAATTTTTCACACACAATATCTAGCAAAATCAAAATGGAATAAAGAATATGCCTAAGGATGGGATGAATGTTTCATACAGAATATATATATAAATCAAAATGGAATAACGAATATATTTAAGGATGAGATGAATGTTTCACACATGATATCTATAAAGATCCAAATGGAATAAAGAATATATTTATGAGTGAGATGAATGTTTAAAAAAGGATATATATACAAATTAAAATGGAATAAAGAATATATTTATGAGTGAGATGAATGTTTAAAAAAAGAATATCTATAAAAACCAAAATGGGATGAAGAATAATGAATGTTTCACACAGAATAACTATAAAATTCAAAATGGAATAAAGAATATATTTAAGGGCAAGATGAATGTTTCTTATAGAATATGTATAAAAATCAAAATGAAGTAAAGAATAGATGTAAAAAATATCAAGATGGAAATTTAGGTTCAGCTACAAAATAAACCCAAAATGATATAAAATGCTATAAACGTAGATAAATACGTCTGTCTCTACTAAAAATATGTCTGTCTCTACTAAAAGACCTTCAATTCGGTCAAAACAAAACAAAAATAAATGAAGAAAGAAGGAATTCAATTGGTGGAATAAATGGTTTTGATTCGAATAAGTATGGGTAAATAGTCTTGAATTTTCTTTAGTTTTGATTAGGATGTGGGAAATAAAAAGCATAACGAAAAGATAGGGAAGGGAGAAAGAGAGTGATTGACAAGAAGAGAGCGAGAAATATATATTATATTTACTTGGTGAGCATCACCAAGTTTGGCACATGGCCATTTTTTCGTGCTCTTACCCGGGCATTTTATATTCAGTGTTACCCTTCACCTAGATGAGTGGCTCTCCCGAACTAACGAGTCTCATTTGTGTGAGGCTGTTAAAGTGAAAGTAATGGTTTTGACTGGGATTTGAACTCACGTAATACGATTCCAGGTATATATATTTATTAATATATATATATATATATGTGTGTGTGTGTGTGTGTGTGTGTGTGTGTGTGTGTGTGTGTGTGTGTGTGTGTGTGTGTGTGTGTGTGTGTGTGTGAATATATATATATGTGTGTGTGAATATATATATATATATATGTGTGTGTGTGTGTGTGTGTGTGTTTGTTAATTCATTTTTGTTTTGTTTTTTTAATGTTTTTTTTTTTCTGTTTTTAGCTTTTGTTTTTTCTCTTTGTAGTCTTTATTTTATTGTTTTTTTTTTTCTGGCGGGAATATATTTTTTTGGGTGGGAGGTGAATCTTTCGATTATTTTCTTTTTCTTTTTTTGTTTTTTTTTGTTTAAGTTTACTGTTTATAAGCCCTTTGTTTGCCCTCATATTCCTCCGCATATATGAACAATTAAAAACGACGCGTGTAAAAGAAAGAAAAGCAAAGAAACAAAAAAAAAAGAGTAAAAATTATCAATTCAAACAGTCCACAAACAACCCTCCTCGCCTGCAGAAGGAGAGGAGCAAACCAGAGCACCGTCGTCGTCGTCGTTGTTGTGGCTCTGTTGTTTCATTAAGTCTTTACTCCACGAAAATGAATCTTCCTGAGTTCAATATCTCGCGGATATCAAAGAGTTATTCACAAGTAATTAAAAAGTCTCATTAGAAAGTGCAACGAAATTGTATATCTCTTAGCGACTGGCTCTCGTCTACAAACCGTTCCGTTGTGTCACGAACCACACCACCAGTTGCGGGCGCTGGTCATGTCCACAGGAAATGAGGTTTAATTCATTAATATTTTAACGCATGCGCATGAACACAATTTTTTTTCTTCTTCTTCTTCTACCCGACAGTCTATTGACTAATGCAGTCAATTTGATTAAATTTTAGTTTGTTGTTTGTTCACTGAGATCGAATGTTTCTTTTTTGTTTGAATGTTTTTATGACATATTTTTCTCTGCAATTATTTTTATTGTTCCGTTTGCTGGTTTTCGTGTAGTTAAGCAAGAAAACAGAAATTTGATGACGTTATACCAATATTTACATCGATATACATCTGTATTTTCCTAGAAAGTTAAATACAAGCTCGTTTATTATTATATGTACAATATCTATTTATCTATTTAACCCCTTCTATCTTCTTTTCTGTGTATCTGTCCGATTCCTCTACATATATATTTTATTTACTTGGTGAGCACCATCCCAAGTTTGGCACAAGGCCATATTAATACAAAAATCCTCGGGCGGATGGGGCTCGTTAACTCGGGAGAGCAGCTCATTAAGGTGAAGGGTAACACCGAATATAAAAGCCTGGGTAATTGCATTCACTTTAGCAGCCTCGGGCAGATGGGGCTCGTTACCTCGGGAGAGCAGTTCATCTAGGTCAAGAGTAACACCGAATATATAAAGCCCGGGTAAGAGCACGTAAAAATGGCCTTGTGCCAAACTTGGGAGTGCTCACCAAGTAAATATCATAATATATATTGTAAAAGCAAAATAGTTTGTTTTGTTTTTACTTAAGTACTGGAAATTTAATTTTTTCTTGATAAACCATTTCTTGCTTAGCCAGGAAGAAAATTTTGTCTTTTTAGTTTTTTCTAAAACGTTTTGCAAAGTATTGAAAGGTCTTTACTATAATAAATGTTATTTATTTGAAGTAATTTGTTTTATTTTTCTATTTTGAGTTTATCCTGTATTCACATTATTGTATTGTTGGGATTAAACAAAGTTGTATTTTAACATAATTCAAGCTTGCAGTAAATAAAAATCAATTTTTTTGTTGCTATAGAAAATCAAAACTGTCTTGGACAAATCCCTGAGTGTTTACTCCATCATTCGGTCCTTTTCAGATGCACCAAGGAGTTTCTGGTGAGTTTACTCCTTCCCCAATAGTTTATTTGAATTGGGTGTCTTTTTCATCAAACCTGTCACGTTACTTCAGTTTCTGGAATCCTAGAACCTTGCTACTGAATGTGTATACTTTTGATTTGTAATTGTCCAACGTAGCATCGAAATCTTCATTTTCCATCACCCTTTGGAGTTTGCTGCAAATGGTGAAAGATGGGTCAAGAGCCAAACTCTGTGGATATTCCTGACTGTAAGCTTCTTGCTTGTTAAGTCTGCACACATTGTCAATCATAAAGAGAGAGTCAACAGCTTTTAGTTACTATCAGTTTCTAACCTATAGAATCATCAGAGATGGTTTTAAGTCTGAGGATTGTTAAGTCTGCACACATTGTCAATCATAGAGAGTCAACAGCTTTTAGTTACTATCAGTTTCTAACCTATAGAATCATCAGAGATGGTATTTAGTCTGAGGATTGTTAAGTCTGCACACATTGTCAATCATAGAGAGTCAACAGCTTTTAGTTACTATCAATTTCTAACCTATAGAATCATCAGAGATGGTTTTTAGTCTGAGGATTGCCCAGACGATAAATTGCTAGTCACTAAAGACTATTGAGTCTGTGTCTTTGTTGATTGACTGCAAATGCTCCATCACTGATATTGAAATCTTTAACTATAAATATAATCATCAATTCCTATATATACATACAGTGGAGAGTGGGGAGAAAACTATTCAATATTTGCTGAATATTTCTATATTTTATTATTTTACACACTTTTGGAAAAAAAGTATCAAAATCATACCAATATAAAGCTTTTATTATGGCAAGTATAATATCCGTAAAGTCAATAAAATTACTCTAAAAAAGATTTTACAATACCAGATGCTTATTTTAATGGTGGAGTTCATAATAAAAGATTTATATTGGTATAATTTTGTTTTTATTCTCTTTTTTCTAAGTGTGTGAAATAAGAAAATATTCAACCTGTATAAACTACTTTTAGTCTCCACTGTATATATTGCTCAATAGATGTTTTTTCAATGATAGTGAATCATCCTTTTGCTTATTGTCTATCTTAATCTTTCTTAATTTTATACAAGCCCCTTGAATTTTTTTAGATAAAATTTGCAAAATAAGTGCATTTTTTTGGAGGGAGGAAGAAGGGTGTTGATAAAAGAAGCTGATTGCATCATTAGATCAATGCAAAGCTCAGCATTTTGAAAAGATGAAAAATTCCCTCCTTTGTATTGCCTTGTTGTATTTTTTTACTTATTTCTTTCGTCATACCTGGGTCATATGCTCCATTCTTTATACCAGAATTTTTTTCTTGCACAAACACGACAAACTTATTCTTTGTCATAGTTTCTTCATCTGTAATCTATAAAATTGCACATGCAACATTGATGAATAAATCCTTCTTAAATCATAAACCGTTGAATTTAATAAAAATTCACAACAGATATAAATTAAGAAATGGTACAAAAAAAAGCACCCAAAACTAAAAATATACAAAAATAGCAACATAATAGTTCATGAATTTCTCTTAATTTTATTTAAAAATCTAAGAGTTTTGAACTTTAAATGTATTCATAGTGAAAATTTTATGGCATGAAAGATGATTGTTAAGATTTGTTTTTATTACATTTTACAAAATTATCTATTTTTTTATTCGAAAGGACACTAAAAATTTTCATATATTTTTAAAAAGTGATGTCAGTAAATTTTAATTTAATCTAAAATTTACAAGGTCTTGTATCAATGTGTTTTTTTAAAAAACATAACAAAAATTAGATAAATTAAATGAGTTTGTATTTCTAAACAAATGTGTAAAACAGATTTTTTAGTTTAAAGTTGATTGATAAGATTTTTTATTGTCAAAATGATTTATCAAACAAATTAAAAAAATATTGATGATTCATTTTAATTTTAATTTAGTAATAAACTCTCAATAAATAAATCAATAATCTCAAGAAAAAAAAAAATCAGTAATTGTAAAACATTTTTCATGATAAAAATGAAAGGTGTAATAAAAATTGAAAAATGATAATGATATGATCTTTGATAGAAAAAGCACTTGTTTGGTTACAATACAACATTTTTCCAAAGATATATTTTACCGATTAATTCACATGGGTCGAGCCAAATTGAATTAACATTCAATATTATTTCCCCATTCAAAGTATATTTTTTATAAATATTTTATTTAGTGGGATTCATGGAAACAGCCCTTAGTCATAAATCAGTCTTAAAAGAACCATCTTCACCTAAACTGGTGAAAAACCTATTTATGAGATGTGTGTGGTTCAGCTTTCACCCAAACATTACATTTAGAGATCCACTTGCTAATATAGAATGGCCTTAAAATTCATTCTTGCAAAATATACATATTTGAAAATTTACATTTACTAAAAGAGAAGCTTCATTCCTGTGAAATGTGTGGTTCAGCATTTTGGAAGTACTTAAACTCTAAAAAAGAATATTTGTGAGCTTATCGTTTATCGTTTTTATTTAAATCATATTTTAAAAAACACATGTAAACATACTGATGAAAAACCATATTATTTAAAATTTGTTGTTCAGGATTTTCTCATTCAGTATTTCTGCATTTAAGCACCCTCAGGTGCCAATAAAGTTGCTTTTAGCGCATATGAACACCCTTGTGCAAATATACACTAATACTTTCTCAATCATCAAATTTAACAATGCACACTTAATGTTGAGGAGGTGAGTAGTTGATGGTAGAAAAGATGGTATTTGACTAAGTTGCTTTCAGAATGCAAAGGGTTAAAATCCTTTAATTCATACCATGTATGTGTGTGTAAGTCCGGACCCAAAACAATGCAACAGTTGTCCTCTGTACAGAAGTTTATCATAGTTGGTAGAAAAAGTACTCTAGAAATATTGGAGATTAAAAAAATCAAGTTACATTGTTATTTCTCTTAATTAAATAAATAAATATATTTTATTTGGTTTTTAAGCTAGGGTTTTGTTTGACTTTAATATTTTTTATTTCTAAAAAATTTCAATTTTATTTGGCATTATTGTTATAGTTTAGATTTTTTATTTACATCAGTGACAAAGTTCTGAAATATATTGTTTGTTTACATTAGTAGCATAACAGTTATATTTTAATTAAAAATACTTCTGTTTCATGTAGGAAAAATAATTCAAGTCTTAATACATAAAAATGAATATTATTGTTTGTATTTTTGTTTTATTATCAGTGAAGATGGGTGTCCTATGGGGAGTTGTGCAGTCGGTGCAGTGTTTTTTTCGTTATTTTTCTTTTTTTAATGATTCCAATTCCTTAATTGTTCAAAATTCGACTGAGAAAATAGAAATCATTTAAAATTGAATGTTCAACTCTTTATGTTGAAGTTTATTCAATAACAAATTTTCAGTTTTATGATCTTGAAAAAAAAAAGATGGAATTAACTAAATTTACTCTAACTAAAACAAGAAAAAAAAATAATTAGCTAAATTAAAAGATTTTTTTCAGAATATATTAAATAATGCTTTTCTTTTCAACTTCGTGAAGGCTATATATTGTGACATTTGATATTTTAGTTTTTATTTTCAAAACATCCTAATACAATTTTAACGGACAGACTGCAAGGGTCATTTTCTAGACTAAAATCTCTTATTTTGAATTTTAAACTTGGATTTTTGCTTAACAAAGTAGATATATCCAAAGTCTAACTGGTTATTCATTGGTCTTAGGAGACTTCCACATTGAAATATCCATAATAAACAATTTTTTTAGGTTGGGTAAAAGAAATTGAAATGTACTAGTTGGGTGTTTGAAGAGTGAGTGAAATGTCCTTTGTTAGGGAAAAGAAAAGAAATGGATGTGTTTGAGCGAAAATATTGCACATAAATAAGTTTGTGAAAAGGAGAATTTGGAAGGTAAAGTTCGTCCAGAGTTATTTTCTTACTTGCTAGTGAAAAAGGAATGCATGAGTTTTGAGAATTCTACATAAAGCATGTTTCGACTTTTGCTGTTTAGAACGTAGTAGTAGTTGTAGTCGTGGTTGTTGCATGCAGGCTAGAGAAGGCAGGGCGAGTTTAGCCGGAATGGCCACCACGCTGTCACACCAGGCAGCGTGGAGAATGCTGGTTGGTATGCCGAGACTGATTCTTTTCCATTTCGCTTTTATAACTGAGTCATCTGAAGCATCACGTGACTTAAAGGGGTTGACTGACTAAATCCTTTTCTGGAAATACTATATTTACTTGGTGTGCAGCACTAACCAAGTTTGGCACAAGGCCATTTTTAAGGTGAATGCAATGTTTTTTTTTACTGGGATTTGAATTTTCATACTATGATTCCAGAGCCTGACCTTTTACCAATAAAGGCTCCAACTTCGCTGCCTTTTCTAGGAATACGTTAACCGCCAGGAGAGATGCATGAAGAGCGAATTTATGTTTTGCGTCTTTATAGGATGAAGTGTTAACATCCAGTTAATGCATAGACAAGTGTCGAAACCACCGTTGCTGTTTTGCTAAGACTACGATAGGGCTACTACCAAGAATCAACATTTGTTTTACGCTCCAACAACGATGCCTTCTTCCCCTATCAACCAAGATAATTATTTTAACTGCTCTCATTCTATTTCTTTAAATTTTTGATCTTTCTGAAAATACATACATTTTATTGTTTCAATTTTTTTCTACTTATTTTAAAAATTTCTATACAATATATTTACCATGTTCCGTTTCATTTCTGAATTTCTTTTGCAACCAATGCAACATTGCAACAGTTGCAGTCAACGGAATTTTTTTTTTTGCTTTTACTCTCACTCACGTCACACACCTGACAATATCGACTGTAAAACAAAAACATGTGTAAAATATGAATTTCAACATGTAATCGAATTTCTTCAAATAGAAAAAAACAATTAGCCAGTTGGCAGTTACTCTTTAAAATGCAAGATTCATTGCTTTTAAATCGGGAGAGAGAAAGAAAAAAAAATTATAAAACAACATTTTTTATACTTGAGTGAATTCAACTAAAACGCTGTCAATAGTCATTTAAAAATTGAAAGTTGGTTGGTTGATTGGTTGTTAACTTCTTGGTTGAGCTATTTCAACTAAAGTTAAGTTCACTAATTAAGTATTAATGATAAATTTAATTGCATCATAAAAAAGAAAAAAGCTGTAAAAACACCAACTAATACAAGCAGGAAGCGATCTCTAGTCTCAAGCAAGAACAATATTTTTTAACAAATGAACAGTGTAAATTATTACCGAATTGAGCACCCGTAGATATTGATTACATTTTCTAAAACTTTGCTGTTACTAAGGTCTAAGGTCAGTTATGGAACGTAACGTTTCTCTTTCTTCTTCTTTTTAGAAGTTAATTATTTTTTTGTGTTGGTTTTTAGTTTGCTGACACAATTTAAAAAAAAATTTAATTCTTTTAGAAATCTTTTAAAGGTATTTCGATTCTTCGAACTGATTTAAATTCATCGATTTATTTCGATTATTATCGTTTGCGTTTATTTTTTTTTTTCAAACGTTGAACAATAACATGAAAATAATTCATCTGTCAGATTCTGCTGGAAAACAAAATAAACAAAAAAACAACAAAACAATTAAGTCCTTTCCAAATTTTAATGAAAGGAGTTATTTTCATGCAGAATTATTGCTTTCTTGAAAATAAATGAAACTAAACCCAACCGTAACCCAATGTTGTTGTTGCAGAGGAAAAATTAAAAAAAATAACAACAGCAGCAGTGCAGAGCACAGCACAACAACCTAAAAACAACGAAATAGACGACAAAAATGTGGTAATTAACAGTTTATTTAACAACGTTTATAAGAAGACCTAAAATCTTACTATTGGCTTTTTCGTCTTGAAATTGTCAACCAACATTCAACCAGTTAGTTCGTATTTATGGGTGTTAGTGAAAATGAAAAAGAAAAACTTAATCTTCACTATTGAAAGAATGGAAATTGTTTCTTATTAAAACCAAAACAAATATTTTAAAGGAGAGGAGAGAAAGAGAGAGAGAGAAGAAAAAAAAAACTACACCGAAAAAAAAAAAACAATGAAATAATCAGGTAAATAATTACTTAATTTTAATTCATAGGTTTCCATTTGTTGTACTTTTAAAGACAAATTGTTTAGAATTTTTATCTTTTTGTGACTTGAAATGAAAATAATTCTTCGTTTCGATTTTTATATTTTTTTCAATTTTTAACCATGTAACCAACAACCATATGTATTCTTTTTACAATTGTTTTCGCAAGATTGCATCTGCATCAATATCGTGCCCCTTACAAAGTTACAAAACGCTAAACTAAAAGATTACCTCAAAATGAATATTTTTGGTGAAAATAAATACTTTTTTCTAATCCATATAATCCTTACTTAGCAAAATGACCATCTAGCCACTCAGATACTTTACATCAGGGAAGAAATATCCGCGTGTGTGTGTGTCTGTTTGTTTGTTTTTTTTTTGCCTTGGAAGGCCGATGTATCGGCTTTTTATGGTCGAAAGGATTTAATGACTTTTTTTTATTTTACAAAAAAAAAGTTCAAGCAATGACAAATATCAAACATATTGAATAATTACATTGAAACATTTTTTCAACCATATTTTTTCAGTAAACTAAGGCTGTATTTCGGAAGTGCTCTAGTTGAATAACGTTGTTTTGTGAGGGAGTGCAAAATCAATCTTGTTTTTATTTCATTTAATATTTTTCACGGTTAAGTTAATTTCAAAAAAATAATTTCACACGAAAAAATTGAAAAAAAAGGAAATTAAAAAAATCTATTGATGGATGGATTAATTTAATTTTTTTTGCTACCCCCCCAAAAAAAATTGTTGTTCGTGCTTATTTTTGTTTTTTTTAATAAACCTTGATTCAAAATTTCTATCCCAATTCTAAAGTTCAATTTAAAAAGAGGTTATTGTCATTCATTCATTAAACCTATTAAAACATTTTTTTCTTATTTAAGAAAATGTATCATTAAAACCTTGTTTTCCTCTATGTTTTTTTTGTATAACTTTTTTGTTAAATTTTGAAACAAGATTTTTTTTTCTAAGATCTAAGATCTCATCCATTTCAAGTATTTCCATGTCTTGATTTCAATAATTTAAAAAAATTATATTTTGATTTTACAACTTTTGTTTCCAAACCATTTCCTTTATTATTTTTATTTGTCGACTACTTTTTGTGGAAGTTAACTGACAAAAAGTAGAGAAGGAGGGAGCTCTCTCTCTCGACATCTGCCAGTTTATTTTTTTCTAATTTGCACGTTTTTTGATACGCAAGTTTTACCTTTGTTGCGTGTGTATGCTTGCTTGTCTTGTCGCTTGCTCACCTTTTATTTTCGACAACCTCAGGTATGAAGGCGTTTCCGCTAACTTAAAATAGAATTTGAATTACTGAAAATGTAATTTAATTCATTTAATTAAAAAAAAACTGTTGGCGATATTCAAACCGAAATAAAGCCACTGGGATTTGTTGTAGCGAAAAATTAATGTAATATCGATCGATGTTGGATGGAAGCTGGATTGGGTTTATTTGTCAACCATCAATTTTTACGCTCAAGTTGTAGTGAGTGAGTGAGAGTGCAACAAGTGCACATTGGATTGCATTGATTGAATGCAATAGTGCATAGTCGACTTAACCCATACATTTGTGCAAATAGTTGAAGTATGGGGGGTTAGGGTGGGGTGCCCGCGGATGGGTGCACTTGGACCCACTCCCACGTTTCCGTTGTTCCAACAAAAGATTTGCAAACGACGGACAAAAACGATAGAAGTATTTTTGGACGAGTTTTTGCGGAGAATAACTGAAACAGCGTGTTTAGATTTTTAAAAAAATTAAAAATTGTTATTTCACGTTGTTGTTGTTGTTGTTGTTTTGGTATTTAGTTATTTTATAGTTAAAGCGCCCATGATGCATATCCCCTCTCGTCCAGTCTCGTACCGTCTTAAATTTGTAGTGTGTTTTTGTTGTTTTTATTTATTTATCACCTGGTTAAAATGAAAAGCAAAAGGGTATAAACAGCAATCTCTTCTTTTCCTTGCACATTCAAATAATAACTATAGAATTTTAATAAATTATTAAGAAACTATTATTGTGTGCCCAAAATAGTATAGTAAGTTGAATTGGTAAACAATAACAACAGTAACACTGAAAACATTTTGGTTGGGTTGGATGAGCTAGAAATTGGCACACGCACACACATACAAACTAACAATGAGAATGGATGATGAATGAAACGAAACCCTACTGTTCTGTTAAGCAACGAGAAACAACAATCTAACGCACAAACGCATAGAACATTTTTAGCTATCTCTTGCTCTTCTTCTTCACTTGGCTGCTATCTACAGTAACTATCAGTTTTGTTTTGAGTAAAAAGAAAGAAGTTACAGACAATTACGTGCGTGCCGACTGCCGGTGCAGATTTTGCACTGTTACTGACTGCAAGTCACGTGTACACACGTACGTGTGTATTGTTAGTGCACTCACTGGCTGCAATTGGTGTTTTGGTGCTGGTGCTGGTACTAGTAGGTGAGGTACGTAAACCTGATGTGTGGTGAGAGTTGTGTGTGCGTGTGCATGTGCACTCACTGACTGCAATCAATGCTCTCAATGCACAATGAATGAGCACCAGAGCACCACACACACCACACCAACCACTCACCAGCAGCAGCACAGCACCAGTCACCACACGCACACGGTGTAAAATGGAATGCTCAAATTAAACAATTGTATGCTTTTTCTGAAAAAAAAATGATAACCAGTGAAGAAGAAGAAGCACTCAGCAGCCCGATCTGATATTTCCCAAATTGTACTTGTGAAGGAAGATGACGATGGTAAAAAAAAAACTGTTGTTCGGTCAGTTTGTTCAAAAGCGTATTAGTTGTGTGTGTACTTATTGAAAATCTGTGGTAACTGGTATTACTGGGAAATTTTGTGGCCCAAAATGTGAAGAAGAAAATACCCATTTTTGACTTGTTAGGAAAATCTGATTTGAAGAATGATGCCATAACTAAAGTAAGTAAATATCTTAAACATACATTGTCAACAATAAATTATTGAATTTATGCAAGTTAAGTTTGTTTTGTCATATCAAAGATCCCATTTATTAGCGTCAAACGCGGGCTCTCTGCATTCATTGCAAGATCTTTTTAAGTGTGAAAAATGAGACGACCAAATGGCTTTTAAAGAAAAAGCTGTCACCACCAACCACCACCACCACCACCACCATGCATAACACCAGCACAATAACAAAAACAGCTAGCTATTGTGTTTAGTCCAAAAGGAAATAAATTGCAACTAAACTAGCATTAAAAATAAAATGCATCCAGTTGTTTTTTATTTTAATTGCTATTAAATTTTCAAACTGTGTTTTTGTTTTTGCGGTTGTTTGTTTACAATAGTGGAGTGGGAGTGAGTGGACTCAGTGGACGACTGGACTGACCTATCAGGAGGTCGCATGATGACCAAAAAATGGCACTTTGTATTTAGTAGTGATTCTGTTTCTATTACCATTAAAATTAATCAAGGGTTGCTTACATAATCAAACATCGTCAAATCTCAATTTATTGAGTGTCACTCACTTTCACAATCACCGCTCTCGCTCGCTCACCCTGCTGTTTTGAGTGTTAAAAATAATCAAAAGTCTATATTAGTTCCATATTTCTAAGTTTAATTTAAAAAAAAATTTCATTTGGAATTAAATTATTATAGATTTAAATGTTTTTTCTTTAAAATTAATCTGTTGTTTTTATTCTTGTAATATAAGTCACGGTAAAACATTTTCAAAACAAAAAGGGAGATAATTCAAAATTTGATTTGCAAAATTGTCTTATTCTTTTTTCAAAGAAAAAGTTTAGTTTAAGTTTTAAAAACCAAAAGTATTTTTCACCAAATGATTATAGGAAAAAATTATGAAGCAAAATTGTTTTTTTTTAATATCTAAGAGTTTTCTTTTTCTTTTAAACCCCTTAGAATAATCATCAAGTTAATATCACAAACCTTTTGTAAGATAGGTAAGTGTGGAGGGGACTGTGGGTGTGTTTTGGGCTGTATACTTTTTTTGTAGGCTCCCTAAAATGAAATTTAATCCAGTCAACTCTACTTAAAACCGTGCCATTAGCAACCACACTAAATGAGGAATAGCAATGTTTGAAAACCTAACCTCCCAAACGATAGCTAATAATAACCTTGACTTTTTAATCAATGGATTAAATAGGTCTAATCAATAGAATTAAAAGAAGCAGTAGGAGCACGAATTAACAAAATCCCATAATCGAGGCCGTTTTATTTTTTGGCACGTTTTTAGATCTTCTTTTCTTTTCTTGCTGTAGAGACATTTTTCATAATCAAAATAAAAAAATCAACTTTTCTTATTAGCTAAGAGCTTAATAAGTGACATTTTTTGTTAATTTAATTACTACCACTAGCAACATTTAACGATTTTGGTAACTTAAACAGTAAAAAACCTCCAAGTCCGAAGAAGCTCTTAATTTCACATGTGTGTTTGTTGTTAAATGATATCAAGGTAAGAAGTCACAATCATCCATAACAAATCCTGTTTTATGTTTTCATTTTTCCTCTTTCTTTTTCATGACATACAAAAAGTTTTTTGTTGTTGTGTATGGATTTTTGCCACCAATCTTGAGATTATTACTTTGATTAAAATTCAAATTTATAACTCACAACAAAACAACACACTTATGCGTTGTCACTATTACTAACTCTCCTCCTCTGTCGTCTCTTTTACTTTTATATGTTTTTTTTTGATCGTGTGTGTGGTCACGCCTCGCTGGTTGTTGGTTTAGTGGCAGGTTGATCATCATGTGCATTCTTTCATTATTTGCACTATAACCCGTTAAACCCTGCCGAATTAAGGCAAAAGAAGACACATTTTAGCCCCCACTTTTGGACCCTGACTTAGAATATTACCAAGTAGTCACTCCAGAGCCGTTCAAATAAAGAACCAAACCATAGGGTCGAAATGTCAGTGTGTCTTTTTTTGCCTTTGGTTACTAAGGCCGATATATCGGCCCGTTAGGGTCAATTATTTTGTTGGGTGCCAGAAAACCTAAAATCTTTTACTTTATGAGTTTGAGACTGCTTGTCTTCCTTCCACCCCTGAAGCCTTTTAACGATTAATTAATTGGCTTAATTTTCTTTTTTTAGTACCTAACTCTACAACTTAACTATTTAAACTGGAGGAGGAGGACCGTGTTTGTGTGACGTAACTCAGTGTCATGGATTTGTTGAACTTGCAAAATAATTGCAAAGTCTGAAGGAAGAAGCAAACAAAGCACTTCCACTTCACTGTGTACTGTGAGTCAAAAGGATGTCTTTTTCCTTTGGTTTATTTTTAGGTTCTTAAAAGGAAAGATAATGAGTTTTATTAAACACTCTGGGGAGGCTGTAGAGCCAGGCACGCACATCCAGTTGAGTTGAAAGTACTAAAATTCAAAACATTTCCTACGTTTGGAAAAATACATGAAAGTTGAAGATCACTTTTTTGTCTGAATCAACCATAAAGCTGAGGGTTCCAAACTTTACATCGTAGGAAATTTGATTTAGCGTCTGTTTTGTTTTGTACTTTCAAAAGTCTTTTGTGATTAAAAAAAAAGTTTCAAATTATCATTTGCTTTTTTATAGTTTTTTTTTAATTTATATAAATGGAACCTTTATAAAGAAAAAAAAAAGTCAAATACTTTTTTTTAACCGAAAATTAAAATTTAACAGTAATTTCAATTTAAATGAAAATATATTTAAAAAGAAATAAATGCATGCATGCATATAAATATATCCAGGCTATAAATACAAGCTAAATTCAATCCACACAAGCTCTAGAATAAATTAAGGGAAAGAGAATAACTTAATATTTATTAAAATTGTTATCAATATGACACCCCTTAAACGATTAAGTGATAATAACATCTTCTGATAGTTAAAGTAAATAAAGTTACAATTTGTAAACCTTCAAAATACACCCTAGATGTAAAATGAAGAAATCATAAAAAAATATGGGCACACATACAGAAATAAAATTGCATTTTTATACATATATATGTGTGTGTATAGTAGTATTAGCAATTGCAATTAGATCGGTTTAGAATCTTATTTGTATCCAAATTTGAGCACTCCATCCTCCAATTCAAAATGAATTTTTATTCCTTTGACCTGCATAAGTGTGGGAAATATATAATGTGACCCTTACATTAAAAACTTAGAGGCTAATTGACTATTACCCTCTATGTTTCGGCACTAATGTGCCTTTTCAGGTAGTCTAGTTTGAAGTGATTTTGATCTAAAAATGTGAACTTGTGTGTGTTCAAGTTGTTTAAATATCAGGTTAAGTTAGTTATTTTTTTGGACTTTAATTGTGATAAGTTGCATTTGTGTTTTTACTGGTGTATTTCAGTGTTTCACCTTTTGGTGACAACGTTTTTTTTTTGTATATATATATATAAATTTTTTTTCTATTTCTTTTAGGTAGATCTCTGAATCCAATAAAAAAAGACTGACAGAGACAAAGGATGAACAAACAAAAATGGATTGCCATCAGTATTATTTTCCATTCCTGATTTAAGTGTATAAAGGACTTTTTTTTCTTATTTAGTAAATTATTTTATGATTTAGTACTTTTTTATTTTTTTTCAATATTTTTTTAAAAACTTTTAAACCAATTTGAAATCTTAATATAATTGAAGTGGTTTTTGGACAATTCCCTGATCAGCACTCCTAAAAACAAAAAAAAACAAAAAAAGTTGCTGTTTCAACCACTTCTCAGTTCATCTTCTTATAATGTTAACAGATAATAACAACGAAATGATAATGAGCAGGAATACAAACAACAATATAAACTCAGTCTCAAATAATAACAATGAAGATGATGAAGGAAGCAAAGATGATGAAGACTTGAAAATAGCAACAAATGCTTCAACTCCAGACATGGGGATGGGTAGTGGCAGTACTAGCAGTAGTGGTAGCTGCAACTTTATTGAATTACCATCAGAAGATGTCTTTAAGAATTTGAAGAATGCACGTGGCTTTGCCATTGATATTGGTAAGTAAAACAAAAAGAAAGATCTATCAATAACTTGGTTTTCATTTTCACTTTTCAATCTAGAACAGGGCTCTCCAAACTATGGCCCCTGGGCCACATCTGGCCTGCTAAACAAATTGATGTGTTGTGTCTTTGAAAAAATAATCATCATACAACTGGCATTGCTGAATTATTCGAAGCTGGGCCTACAAACTGATGGCGCTCAGCCCCTGTCAGTTATTCTTTATTTTGATAGTGTGACACACTGATATTAGTACTCGTATGTACGTGCTGTGCATTACAACATCAACAATAATTTGGTTGTATAAAACTAAAGGCAGAAATCTATTTTGTTTACCCTGATTTTTTCCAATAATATATATTTTCTTGTAATTTTTCTATGTTTATACTTGAATATTAAAGGAAATTAAATTACTGACACTATTTTTTTTCCACCCATTTTTTTTTCCTTTCACCCACATAAACATGGGAAATATATAATGTGGCCCTTACATTAAAAAGTTTGGAAACTCCTAAACTAGAAAAAATATTTAAAATTTGTTCTTTATTTTTGTGTTGTAAAGTTAGTGTTAAAAGGAAATAACAAGATAAACTCGGAAACAGCAAAATAATGTATTAGTAAAAATACATAGAGGAGGTAAGTTAAGTGATATTGTCCACTCAGGACAAACTAGGTTACGACCTTCATTCTCTAAGTCTCAACTGCTGACTAATTGGAAAGCAGAAACTACAAATCAAACGTAACATCAGAAATAATCCATTACTCATTGACTGCAGAGATGCTACCCCAACATTTTGTTATTTAGATTATTCAAATATTTTACTCAACCTGGATGTATTCACAACACTTTGGCTGATGTACTATCTAATAGGTTCTACATCTGAGGGTCGTTCTAAAAGTAATACCAATTATTTTTAAAGTTGAAGAGCTACAAAGGTAGGAGTCATACCATTAAAACAAGTGACCCTTTGTGCTCCAGACATTATTTTTCTATATAATCACCACATACTCAATGCAATTTTGCTAGCAATAAATGAACAATAAATTTTCGCCCTTGTTACTTACATCTCTTTTGATGTGGGACTACTTTTGAAGCCACCTTTGGTTCCAAAGTAGTGGATATCATTAATTTTTATTCATACTGTTTGAAATCTTCATCTCATCCTTTACTATATATTCATGGGTTTTGTTAAATTTCAATTTCTAGAATATTACTCGATGAAATATTATTGTGCAGGAATGTTCCAATACCCAGGTTTGCATTTGGGGCCATGGTTAAGCCACTGGGACAGACAGGTAGTAAGATGGGTCTTGGTGAATGAAGAACCCTGCAGCCTGATGCAACCTACATCATGAATATCATCTGTCTCATTCTTCTTGAGCCAGGTGTGTGTGTTCTAAAGCATAGTCAGTAATGTAATATAGGAAACAGCTCACAGGTTTTCAGACCAAAAATTTTCACCTGAAAAATATATTTTATTGTATTCTTCAATGCTTTACACCTCCTTAGGACTGTCTTTCTGTACATCTCAGCTATCCAGCCAAATCTGGTTTGATGAACAAACTTTGATCAAACTGGCTTGGTCTCGTCTATCTCTTCTTTCATGCTGCCTGAAAGTGGTTACGCTACAATATCTCTCGGTTTCACTCTCTAATAAAGTGCAATTGGGGATAATCTGCCGCTGAGGTGGTTGGATGGAGATCACATGGATTATCTTTGGTAGTTTGTTGTCAATATATTCCTGGTCTGTTTTGTTGTTATGTTCCATACCATCAATAGTGACACTAGAATCCTAGTGAAATAATAGAAATGCATAGTCGCTGACCGAAATATGATATAAGAAACAGCTGGCAGGAATTTAGACAAAAAATTTTCACTTTAGAAATATATTTTATTACCAAAGAAAAGCATGAAACTTCATTATTAGTTACCATGAGTTTTGGTCAAGTGGCAGAAATCAAACAGGATTAGTTCTTGACCTTTTTAACTAAGTATTAGCTTAAGATTGAAACATTGTAATCATTTCTTCCAGGGGTGTTTTAAAATTATCTTGGGGAAGTCCATTTGTCCTTGTGGGTAGGCAGTCGGACTTTGGACTTGTAATATGCAAGTTCAAATCCTGGTCCATCCATTTATGTCCATAATTTGTCTAATACCCTGGAAAGGTATGAACGCCCACATTCCCTCCAGTTATGGGTTAAATAGTGTACATTATGTTATCAAAAAACTACATGTGGACATAACGTTTTTTAAAAAATTGTTCTTGGCATTAAATAACCTCATATTTACTTGGTCAAGAATGAACCCAAATTAGGTAAAAGGCCATTTTATGGGCCCATTATATCTCTGGGCTTTTGTAATCAGTGTTGCCCTTCACCTTGATGAGTTACTCTCTCGAGTTAACGAGCCCTATCTGCCCGAGGTAACTTAAGGTAAAGGCAATGGTTTCGACTGAAATTTGAACTCTAGTAATACGATTTCAGAGTCCAAGCATTTTAACTGCTCCATTGTCACTGTCCAACTCCACCGTTGCTGTCCGAAAGGTCGATATGCTGTAAAACAAACAAACAAACAATAAAATTATATTGTCTCATTCACTAAGTAGTATACTGAATCTGATATAAGCTATTATCACTTTGGCTTAAAAAGCTATTGAGTAAATAGAAAAAAACATCTGCTTTTGTCATGTCATGGCCAATTTAACAGACATTTTTTAAATATCTCAGCCAGAATATGACACAGCAATCTTCAAACAGATTATTCTTTTTAATTTTATCTTGACCTTTGACTTCATTAAAAAAAACTGACAAGATTTAATTATGACTGAATCATGTTTGTGTGTGTGATTGGAAAGGGAAATGATAATAGAATAAGAGTTCTTATTATTATTGCTATTAATATCATCATAATTATTATTATTATAGTTTGAATGACTTTGTTTGCTTTTAGATATGTCCTATCTTTTGGCATCTGTTTATATTTTTCTAATCTTGTTAAAAAATGAGTTGGTGTTCTACTTTACCCATGTTGTCAAAAACTGACATAAACTGTTATCGTTTACAAAATTGAAAAGGAAATAAGATAAACCCCTATTATTTTATCTTAGTGAAGATACAACATAGTTCTGGAAGGTTTAGATTTACCTGCTCCATTAGGCTGTGGACACAATGCTCTTTCTCACTCTATACTTTTCTTTCTGTGACCTACTCTTGTGGGGTGGGGGGGAAAGAAAAAATTGGCAAATAAAAATAAATACTCCCTTGAATGTCATACTATTTTCCCCTAAGTGCAAATGTTTTACATTTATAAGAATTGTAACAAGACAGTCTTTAATAAAATCATCATTGATTGCAGGCACTATTGTTGCAATAAATAAAAATAAATTATGATTGGTCAGATTTTGGAACAAAGCTAGCCAAAATTTCAGCATCTAATTTCAAGATTGAAATAACAAATTAATTAAAGCCACTAAATTTTGATTGAAAAAAAAAATTCTTATAATTTCATACACAATTTTTTCCAAAAATCATGCTAACCTCTTTAACAGGCCATTAAAAATGAATTTTTTGTTATTTCCAGTGACAGCACAACCTATATCTTATATAGCACTGTGCAACTATTATTCAGACTGTTGTCCTCATCCTTATCATTGCTACATTCACTGAATATAGCAATGATAAGGATGAGGACAACAGTCTGAATAAAAGTTGTACAAATCTTCAAGCCTCATCCCAAGGATTCCGAAAAAGCTTATATAGCACTGTACATTCTTTTATCTCCTATTTCCAGCTATACTTTATGTTAACTTTAGCAAGTGTGAGTAATAACAAAAATTCATTATTTTTTGAAATCCCTGAGGTCATGAGGTATTGTAGTTTTTACAAACATTATACAGACTATTGTCCTCATCGTTATTATTCTCTGTCCCACTTAAGTTTCAACCAAACTACCCTTTAATCTTCCTCAGATGACATAAATTGTTGACTCATATTGTTTTTAGATCTATCTTTTTTCTGAAATAGTAATTTACCAAATAATATATATATATATATATATATATATATATATATCCTCTAAAAATTGTTCAAATAATATTCTCATATGAATATTTCAATCCTGTTGATTGAGTCTATTGGGTGATCAAAAAAGTTGTTTTTTTTTCTTATTTCTTTACAGGTGGATCTCTCACAAAAGTTGCTTACTGTTCAAATGTTCAAAGAAAAACGTCCCTTGTATCAGATGAATTTTCTAGTAAGGTATGACTCACAATTTCTTTGATTATGTATTAATGATGAATAATAATCTTCAGCTTTGAACTACAAGATGCGAAAAATCTTAAAATTTTAATTATGGAAAAAAGAAGTTAGTTATCTCTTGAATATTTCTTATAAGTTTATTCTAAATAGAGTTATCCAAAGGCAAGCGAAGCGAGCCTTTTGGTAGTGAGGACTTTTGGTTACGTATGTTCCTTATAGACTAGATTATATATTATAATGTTCTG
>JAUZSX010026023.1:0-21179 GCA_034780655.1 Idiosepius hallami
CACACACACACACACACACACACACACACACACACATATATATATATATATATATATATATATATATATATATAT
Organism: Idiosepius hallami; assembly: GCA_034780655.1. Classification (NCBI taxonomy): domain Eukaryota; kingdom Metazoa; phylum Mollusca; class Cephalopoda; family Idiosepiidae; genus Idiosepius; species Idiosepius hallami. The sequence goes on from JAUZSX010026023.1 coordinate 76, forward strand.
AACCATCTATGCTTGCTTGTAAAAAAATGATAAGCATTTGAAGACAGAGAAACAGCCATCAATCAATCGACATGACTTTGATTTCCCAAACTGCACGAATACATAAATATAATGAATACGTACTTCTCATTGGACGACGGTGTTAGATAAGATTAACAACATGAAGAAAAAGGTTAGAATACAATCAAATAGAAAAAAAGTTACCCACAATCCTTTACGCTATGTTTTCTTTTTCAAAGATGCAGACGATCAGAAAGAGAGTGCATTTGCCTTTTAAAAGAAGTAAACAGAAGAAAATTGAATACTGGCCAAGAGTTTAGATTGAGGCGAAGCTTTGATGTTAATATCTGAGAGTAGATGTAATAATTTCATTTCTTTTCTTTGACGTTATTAATCTATATGATGTATGATGGCACATTCAGTTAACAGCAAACACACTGGATTCACCGAGTGAATTCACATACGTATGTGTATTTCTCTCGAAATAATCTTTTCTTATACTAAATGAATAAATCAAAAAAAGAATCTTTATCAATAGCAAACAAAAAATTCATTGTCTAGTAATTGTAATTAACAACTCAAGTCCAGTAATTCCATGAACCATTGCATCTAGTGGTGAGCTGGGCAGCAACTTTTTTGCTGTTTTCGTAGCATAATTGTACGAGAAAGACTCACTAGCCCTATGCTCGACCCCCAACCTGGAGGACCTTATGTGGGCTCTGAAATCAGTGTTGCCCTTCACCTAGATGAGATCTTAACCGAGTTAATGATAACCCTCTGTACGAGGCAGGTAAAGTAGATGCAATGTTATTTTTTTTACTGGAATTTGAACTCGCGTAATACGAGCTAGTCCGAGCTTTTACTAATGCTCCACCTCGCCGCTTAAGCCCAGTAATTGCAACAAGAAAAAGGTTAAACGCTAGAATTTGTAATACGTGTTTTCAGTTCATAATTAAATGATTTTATTAATTTTTGAATGCTTCAGGTTGACGTGGTTTGTTCATTCAGTAAGTTCATGAGTAACTCATCTAGGTATGAATAATTATTTTAAAAAACACAACAAAATAGCCAGATTCTGATCGTGGCGATTTATGTGTCTAAGAAAAAAAATCTCTGAAAAATAAATTTTATAGTAACTGTAAATGACAGGTCATTTTCAATCGAGCACAAAAGCATGACCGCGTGTCAAAGCACACTTCTTTGCTTGACTCAATAAAGGACAACTACTTAAATAAAGATGCGTAAAGAATGAATTGGAATTTTCTCTAGAAAACAGGACGAGTGAATATTTTGAAGATTTAGCTAGAAAATAGAAGTGAATAATGTTTTCTTTTTTTAAAAAAAATAGTTTTTGAACTGATTTTACAATGTATAATTTGTAAAATTGGTAAAACTGATATTGTTATGAAATGAAAGGTTAGGAGATTCAATATGATTGCCAAAATACATTATGTATTTGTAATTCCTCCAAAACCTGTGAACGACGCCATGGTGTTTGTAAGAGGAATATTGAAAAATGAATTAACCAGAAGTTTGTGCATATGATTCGTAGAGTTGGAATAAATAGTGAAAAAAAAAGCTTTTAATTTCCAGTTATTTTATATTCTATTTCTGAAAATCCTTTATTCAGTTTAGTGATTAATGTTGATATCAGTGAGTAATACGTTGGGCTGTGATACTATGTTTTTTAAAGATTATTCTTGTTACAGACTTGTCTATTTCAAGATTCTACCCTATCTTATAATACGTTACTCATGACAACATACTTTTATTAAAAATATTTTAGTCACAGATCTAATAACTAGGATTTTTTCAAGCATATTTAATAAAAGAATGTTGTTACAGCCATAGTAATAAGTCCCTGTGTAGAGATTTTCATATATTTTTGCTTGTAGTTCAGGACTTGAAATGGAAGGTCAAGCAGAGCGCTACACAAATCTTATGCTTTTTTTTACTAAAGAAAATATAAATAGCTACAGAAATACGCAAATACGACATTTGTATGGGACAAATGTTGTGACATAACGGTAAGTCAGAAATGGTTTTCTTGTTTGAGAAAAGAAAACTTTTCAGAAAGACTTGCTTTTTGCTCTGGTCGGCAAAGAGTGGTTGATAGTGACCAAGTAAAAGCCTTAATTGAACGAAATCGCGCTTTGACAACCAGACAAATCGCAGACATACTCTAGATTACTTTTTATAAGACATTTTATTATAAGAAGCTAAATAAATAACACCTCTCAATGTTATATTTAAAAAAAAAAAAACAAGCAAAAAATGTATATTTGCAAATGGAAAAAATAAATAGAGATAAAGTAAAAAATAATAATATGAAAAAAAAATGGACGCAAAAAAGGAAAAAACAATAAAATATGAAAAGTTGGAGATAAAAAGATCAGAGTAAAAACTCACACAAAAACTTGAAATGAAGGGAAGTAGAAATTCTAAAAACTAAAGAAAGCAAAAGAAAAACAAATCTAAAAAGCCTTAGTAAAGCAAAAAATAATTGCTTTTATATCTTGGCTCTAATGCAAAAATATTATTGAATTGTCTTGTCTCTTTGGTGACAAAAGCTGACACGGCAAGAAAATGATAAAAGCAAAATTAGTTTAGTGAACTGAATAAACAAGTCTGTAACATATTATAATCAATATGGAAGCAATCCAAAAGAAATTCATAAAAGTTAAATTGACAAGAGATAATCTTTCAAAATTCAATAACGACATTTTATGTAATTAAGCGATTCATTTTGATTCTATCTATTTACTAATCGATGAACATTTTGCAATGTGTAAGCGTATGGATTAATTTCAGTCTCTTAGAAAACATTAACATCCGCTACGATTAGCTTAGTTTCACTTAGGGTCAGAGAAAAGAACATACGGCAACGATAAGAATCTCTCTAATCAATTTAAAACTATTTTTAGTTTAATTAGTTTAGTTTTAATTTAATTTAGTTTTTAATTAAAATTGATTGACTGACTTGGATAAGATCAGTTGAAATGTCGTGAACCTAATGAAAATAACAATGGAAGACCAAATCTGTTTGTAAAAATAATGTTATTTAGATTGGCTTGATTTCAAATCATGCCGTTAAAAGTAAATATTTTCTGATTTGACCCCCAAATAGATATACATAAAGTGCAAGGCAATGTCATGTGAAGAAATTGATTTATTTGATCTAATGATACTTTTTGATAAAATTGCTAAAAATGTTGTTTTTTATTTTATAAAATATCATAATTTCTGTGATTTAATGCTGGGCTCAATCATTTCAAATAAAACCAAAAATTAATCCCCTCTATTTATTAAAGTTATTTTTTTAAAGTTGAAGAACCACGAAGATGGGAGGAGTACCATTAAAACGAGCTACCTTTTGTGGTGCATAATTTATTTTGTACTAAGTTACCACGATTCTCTCTTATGTCAGCGGTAAACGAGCCAGTCCATTTTTGTGTTTAGTGGTAAACGAGCCAGTCCATTTTTGGGTTTAGTGGTAAACGAGTCAGGCTATTTTTGTGTTTAGTGGTAAACGAGCCAGTCCATTTTTGTGTTTAGTGGTAAACGAGTCAGGCCATTTTTGTGTTTAGTGGTAAACGAGCCAGTCCATTTTTGTGTTTAGTGGTAAACGAGCCAGTCCATTTTTGTGTTTAGTGATAAACGGACCAGGCCATTTTTTTGTTTTTAGAGCACTTTATCACTCACATGTTCGTCGGCGCTCTTAAATCGACGAACTGATCTTTTAATTCTGTTGACATTAACTGCATCACAAATATTGAAAAAGTATCGGTAGATGTTGAACGATTCAAGCCTGATAGAAATTCAATGATATATCTCTGCCTCTGACGCACATTCTTAGCAGGGATTGCTTTCCTGCAGTCTTACACCATCAATACCCGCAAAAGGAGGCATTACTTTTGGAATTAACTTTGAAATGACACAGTTAATTTTGTTGTAAGGGAATTAATCCTTTTCCCAAAAACGTTAGCTCAAGTGTAAACCTTAGGGAACCATACGGATCCAAACACAATTGTCTATATCATTTTTAACTTTCTTATCAGATTATTGAAAAAATAAAATTCATTTATTAGTGTCTATTTTTTCTTATTATTGTTGCAATTAGACAATTCATAGTTTCTTTTATATCTTCCTCAATTTACTTTTTAACTTAAAAGCCTTTTTCCTTTTACAACTCTACTCGTTCTTTTTTTTAACTTTTCGTTTTTATATTAATTTCCCTCAGTTTTTCTTTCCCATTTCAGTCCGATATCCTTATTTCTATTTTCTAAGTAATCCTTTCCTCTATTTGTCATCCTTTCTCATTCTATTTCTACATTTTCTTTTCAATTAAAATCTTGCAATTCTCTTTCCTTTATTCCACCTCATTTGTTTTATTTTACCTATAATTGAAACAGAAAGTAAAGTGTTAGATCAACAGCAAATTCTTTAATTCTTTTTTTTTTTATATAGCATTGGTTCTTTGATAAAGGGAGATAACTAGATAGAAAAGAAAACAATCGACTTAGTTGAATTGTTAAATAAATATTTTTGTTTTTTAATAGCAGTATATGTATATATTTTTTAATTTAAAAAAAAATTGTAGAATTGCTTTTTTTGTGCGAAATAAAATAATACGTTTTCGTCAAAAACGTCAAAGATTCTCCGAGACAGTAAAAAGTTACAAAGGGTGACAATTTGGTTACTAATGAACCAAATAAAAATACAGTTTATAAATTTGTGCATAATATCTATATAGGTCAGCGATATATATATTTCTGAATATGTATATCATAAAAATTGAAATGTATATATATTGAAGGAATTTTTTATTTATTTAAAAAGAAGAGACATTTCATCTCTACTTATTTTTCTTCTGTTTTTTAAGTTTCTGATCAGATGATTTAAATATAAAATTCTTTTCTGAGTATCTATTTTTTCAATTGTTAAGGTGGGCTTATTACTGTTACATTATGAACTCTTCCTCATTATTAATATAAGCCTACGACAGAGATTAAAGGACGAGGAAGTCAACAAGTGTCCATGCTGTTGTTATTATCATAATTATTATCAATATAGAAGCATTTTTGCTTTGTTTCCAAATGTAATTGTTCCACCAAGTTTCTTTAGTTAGATGTCTGATAATGACCATAATAACCCACAACATAGCTGCAAAAACAAAACAAAATGCTTTTAGAATGATACCAGTTATACTTTTTAAACACTAACTGGTATAAATAAGAAGATTCACAAGTAAAGAAACCCGAAGACAGAAAACTGCGAATAAACCGTAAACCCTCTTATACAACCTAAAATGTCTCCTTTTTAAAATGATTACATTTCAGTTAAAAATTAGAAAAGCAATTCATATTAAAAGAGATGACATGCTAAAATTGAAAAAAAGCACACAATAAAAACTCATATTATACATGAGATATTTTGAAAATATCTTATAACAAGTTTCTAAGACCAAATTTTATCCTAAACAAATCCATATGTAATTTTGATTTTCAACATAAAATATCCATTATCATTACTATATTCACAACATTTCGACCGATTAACCCTTCGGCCTTCGTCAGGTGATTGATCTCGGGAACCATCTTGTCGTAATCGGGAATTACAGAATTTTGAACTGAACCCTTAATTCAAACTACGGGGGTAGCCTCCTCTCATTCTGTTAACCATCCCTTGGATGCGCGGCGCAATGGATAAAGGTGTTGGAATATCTATACTTTATAAATGAGCATTAGCTGAAGGTTAAGGTTTCAATGCCACCCAAAGGCAGTAATTACAAGATTCCAAGAAGAAGGCATTGTTAACAGAACGAGATCAGGCTACCTCCGTAGTTTGAATAAAGGGTTCAGTTCGAAATTCTGTAATTCCCGATAACGACAGAAGGTTCCCGGATGGATCAACTGAAGAAGGCCGAAGGGTTAACCGGCCGAAACGTTGTGCATATAGCAATGTTAAAGATGAGGACAACAGTCCGAATAGTAGTTGTACAAATCTTCAAGCCTCATCCCAAGGATTCCGAAAAAGCATAAAATATCCCATCTAATAATTACTGCAACTTTAAAGCAAACTAACAAAAATAAAAAAATGTAAATTTGCGAATATAAAATCTACTTCATTGTAATGGCTGTGTGTGCTTTCAAAGTTTTACTATTTTAAAATAGTTTTTAAAATGTTATTTACTTTTAGGTTCTAAGTCTACAATTTCATTCGGATCTCAATTCTTACTGAATGGATCTTTATCTTGCAGCACCTGTTCACTTAATTTAAGCAATATTGGTTGAATAGTTTTAGTGAAGTTTATATAAACAAGTTAACAATATGAAAAAAAGAAAAAAAAAATGGCGAACAAAATAGAAAAGCACTAGAAAGAAATCTATGGAAGTAAAGAAAAAAAAACTAGTCAAGAATGGAGGAATTGCAACAATAAACGAAATGACATTTTGTAAAATATAACATTTTCTGTTTCTTTTTGCAGGTGTGAATACGAACCAAATGTTCGGGAAAAGAAGAGAAAATAAAAATCCGTTGTAATGACTTTTATTACAATAAGAACTTTAAGGAATATTCCGGATCAACTGAAACAGCTTCCTAGCCACGAAAACTCGGCCCTTCATTAATTAGGTTTTAAAAAAAGACTTTTCGTTTAATGCCAAGATGTGCAGGACAGACAACTTTTTTACCTCCAAAGTCTGATAATATTTGTATTCATTCGGCTTCGAATTAAACCTTTTAAGAAAGAGAAAAGAAATGCCCAATAGTTTATGAGTTGTTAAATCCTGAAATAATTTTTAAATGTATGATCCAGATTGTTGCATGTCTAGTGGTTGCTGTTCTGCATATCCGTTGATCTTGTGGCTGCGATTTGCAGGGCATCTAGTCACATCGAAGTTTGCTGGAAACAGAGTTATAAATGGAGAGAAGACGAAAACAAAATCGAACAAACCAATATTCTGCTATTAAAGTTGTTTATTCCATTGCATTGGTTAATGCAATAATATGGAGAGAAACGGCTGGTATTAAGTCTTCAATGGACTTAGATTTTGGCTGCGCACAGGGCCCTGGGCAGAGAGCCCAGAGCCCTCTAGTGGAGACCCAAAATGAACCTTCAAAACCTGATATTGCAACTCGACTCTTTAATTTTTCCCTAAGTCTGTTTATATACTTATGGGCGTTTCCACCTCTATTTTGGTCACACCCCCTAATTTTAATATGGAATTCCGGTCTAAATCCTTGGATTTTGCCACTTATCTTGATGATAGCCAAATGCTGCTCACTGTTGTCATCTATCGTGCCAATGAAGTTAACAATCCTCTTGACTAGTCTGGCTTGGGACACACACCTTCTTCTTTAAAAATCTTCAATATTCCAAATAATAATAATATTAATTGTGGTCTCCAAGCCAGCTTTACATATATTTTATATTTAAAATTCCTTGGAATCTAATTGTTTTTTTGTTTCTAATTCGCTGACAGATTTTTGTCACAAATGCACAAATAAGCCAATTTCATTTTTTTACAAAACTATTTTCATTTGTAAACATTCGATTCAAAAGATTACAAAAAAACACAATTTTCATATCATAATCAACTTCTTTTCGCTTCGTTTTCTCTTATTTTTGTATTAACCTTTTTTTCATGTTATTGTCTTTATTTGCACGCTCCTTCTATTAAAAAAATGAAAAAAGAGACAAATTTCGTTTGTTTTTTTTGCTGCAGTCATTTTCCCGCCAGCTTCTTCTTATCAATCCAATTTCATTATCAAATATGCATACACCAGTTTTTTTTATGTTCGCTTTTCACTCCATCATAACAAAAAACATTATTCTATTGCTCTCCCCAAAATTTTTTAAAATATATTATTAATTTATTTTTTAAAAAGCAATATATGGTCTTCATATGTTTGAATCAACTTGGAGTTAAAATAATAATAATAAAAATGATAATAATTATTAGAATGATGGGTCTGTTTATAATGATAGTAGTGTCACTACAAATAATGATAATAATAATAATGATAAAGATGATTATAATAATTATGACAATGCTGGCGATGATGGCATTTATAATGATGTGCTTAATAATGATGACGACGAGGATCATGATTTTATTAGGAGACAATCACACATTTTATTAGTGATGAACTAAACTTTCCAAAAGGGAGTATAAAACAGACATGATTTGTTTGGGAGAATCATGCTGTGAGACCGAAATAAACAATTTAAAATTGAACAAACAAATGACTTGCAAGCTTGAGGCTGTGCAGGAAATCAAAACCCACAACATCCAATGGGAGTTCTACATACAAAATGACAAACCGATCCAAGAAAGACAACTGAGTAGATTATGGTCAATAAGAAGGAAAAATATGCCAAATTGTAGATTTCGCTGTACTGGCTGACCCAAGAGGGAAAATGAAAGAAACAGAAGATTAGCGAATACCAAGAACTGACCAAAGAACTAAAGAATATCTGGAATATGAAAACTACAGTGGTACCGATTATCATAGAATCCCTAGGAACAAACCCAAAAGATTGAGAAGAGACTACAAGAATTCGGCATTAAAGGAAAAATGAACTTTTTTCAAACTGCTGCACTTAGAGACTGCCGACATAATAGGGAAAGTAGTGGACCATGAAAATTGAACCCAATAAAATGGAAATGCCAGAGGAGACCTATTGTTACTCTAGCTTCAAGGAGTATCACCAGATGTTCGCTAGAGAGAGGAAGGGTAAAACCTAAAGTGGCAGCGTACAGTCTTTGGCTGATATAGAGCAGATTCTAACGAATTATCTCGACTTGTTGTCACTATGACTCCAGTGAAACACTTGTTTATTGTTTTCTGAACGGTAGCAGCCAAAAACAACATGCAAGTGTTACCTGTGACCGGTGGGATAATTCAAATAATAATAATGATAATATTATCTCTAAATATGCAAAACAAAGAAACCATTAATACAAGAATACAACAAAAAAGATCTACAAAACAATTCCTAACCCTGGCAACTATATCAGCCAATCAGAAAATTTTATTCACACCGAAATCCCTGACCTTAATGCACTAAACAAGGTTTCATACTATCGTTCATTTTTCACTTCTAACCATAACACTACATTATCTTTTAACCTTTTCCTTCTCAGCTTTAAACTAACGGACTAAGGTCTTACATTTTAGCCAACTATTGATTTTATCACGGCAAACTCGAAGCATTACTCTTTGCACCGAAGTTCAACACGGTGCAGTAAAGAAAACAAAAGAAGGGAAAAAAAAAGAAAAAACTTCCTTGTGTAAAATGTAAACAATTAAAATTCGTGAAACGAATTGAAATCCATTGAGTAAAATAAGTAAGAATGCAAAAAATATAACAAAACCTGACTTGATTAAAAAGAAAGAAAAAACAAACAAACCCAATAATTAACGTAGCAATGATGAAAGTATGTGGCATTTCTTTAAAATGATAATAGCAAAAAAGAAAAGAAGTTAACTACAAATGTAAGTCTTCAGAATAAATTTTTAGAAATTAAGTTTTGGTTTGTGTTAATATTACGAGGTTTGTTCCAAAAGTAATACCTATTTATTTATTTTTTTTCGTTTGAAGGAGCAGTGGGGATTTCAAATTTGTATTGTCATAATGATTGAACTTATCAATTAATGACCTGAAAGTTTAATCTCTGATATTGACAGTGTGAGACTAAGAAAGCAACCTGTCAGAGATGTGCGTCAGAAGCAAAGATTGAATTCCACCATACAAAAATAAATACATAAACTAAATAAAATAAAATAAATAATTGATATGTTTGCTGGCGTCTGCTGAAAGTTTACAAAACCAATTCAGTCGATGAACGCAACAAATGTTATTTAAGAAGAAATTGTAAGCGAAAGAACAACAGATATCTAAAAAGATGTTTATCCAATTGAATTTTGCTCGACATTGAATGACAAAAGAGTATGATATACCGTAAGACAATGTAAACCAAATTTTACTCTATTATACACTTTATACCCACTTAACGTTGACGGGAAATATTGTGTTGGGCGCTGGTTACAACTAACATATGTATAAATAAAGATTAAGATTGGATGACCCTGACAATTTTATAATTATAGCTTGTGACTGACTTTTTCATTGACTTTAAATATTAATTTTCGAAAAAACTTAAAAGCTAGAAACGAAAAACTAACATCTTTCTTGGACAAATACAGAGTATTTTTTTTATAAACTTACAATCGAAAACTTTATGTATACATACATATTGATGGGGGTTATTAGGTATATTATATGCTTACGTCTCCTCTCTCCATATATCATTAGCAATCGAGTTTTACCCGGGAGTTCCAATCCGAATTTTCCGTGTACTTATCGAACCAATCTTACGCTATGACTCTGAAACTTGGACTCCCTCAACAAAACAACAGCGTCGTTTAGATAGATGTTATACTTGTCTTTTAAGGAGAGTGCTCAATCTTTCATAGAGAAACCACCCAACTCTAGAAATGATATACGGAGACTTACCGCGAGTATCAACTTTAGTCTGCAAGAGACGTGTCAAGTTCGCTGGGCATTGCACACATACCCCAGATGAACTTGTATCGTCATTTGTACTCTGAAGGCACATATCATCAAATAACCTTTTCAGATGGGATGAAACGAGACACAGCGATTCCCGAGGAAAATCTTTTAGGAGCTATGAAAGATAGGGAATACTGGACAAGTGTAGTGAGTTCAATCTCGGCTGAGGTTGCAAGATGATGATGTGATGATGATGATTAGCAAGTCTACAAAAAGAAATATGAAAAAATTTGCAGATAAGAGATTAAAAGACAATTAGAAAAAGAATTATCGTCCCCCCCACATACACCTTAGGACTAAAAGGATTTGTTGACAATACTAAATCTTTATAAAGTGTTGGAAGTTTTTGATCTCAAAGTGGTTTTCTACATGACTTTTCAAATCATCTTTTTTTTGGGGGGGTCGAACATCTTTGTTTTGAAGATCCCTTAAATAATGTCTGCATCACACTTTAGGCTATTCTCTTTCTTTAGGTAAACCTACAAGTTGAATAGTTCCTTTAGTGTGTTGTGTATTATCAAAGTTCAAATTCATACCGAGAACAATAGATCAGAGGCGAATTTAAATCAATTCTTTATTGATTTCAATTCAATCTAAACTAAAGAAAGTCGTAAAAAAGATAAATAAAACATTAAAAAAAGTTACTTTGCACTGAAACATAAAATCAATATTCTTTAAAACTGAAAAACTTTTCTTTGACCTTTGATCTCTGGAAGAATTTACATTCGTATGATAAAGTGAAAAAGTGTACGTTGTTGTGGTCATATAACGAATATATGAATTTGATTTCTTTAATTATTGACTTAAAGACGTCTATATTTCTAAAATCCGTGATGAAGTACAAACGATTGTCAATTTTGTGTATTTAGCGATACAAAAACCTACGTTTATTTCCAGCAATGATAAGTAGTCCTTTTAATAGAAACGAAAAACTAAAACTATTTGATTGTATACAGGTATTATTTTTACAGTAATAATTAATAATAATAAGCCAGGGAGATTCATGCGTTCAAAAAAGATTTTTTGGTGATTAAAACAATTGACAATCTATATTATATATCAACGTGCGTTATGTGTTTTTTCAACGCCCTGAAGATTAAAGGCTAAAACCACGCAGGAAGGCAGTTCAAAGTTTGTGTTGTTTGTTTCGAGACAATAAAATCTAGTCCAAGCCCGCATCAGGATTCCAATACAAGTGCGTCAAATTACATTCGTTATTTTGTCTTAGTTTTCTAAATCTCTATCAAATGACTCATTAGTTCTATAAATTTATTGTGACCATTCGTGAACATTTTGCACATTCACATTGTGAACATTTTTAGTTTATTTTTTGTGGTTAATGATTAAAAATCGGGTTTATAAACATGCTTTTTGATAACCGAGAAGTATAATTATTTAAAATAGTTCATGTAATGTACAAAATTTCTATCGAAATTAATTATATGCGAAAAAAAAATTTTATATTCTAATATTGTTCATTAATCGTTCATTCACCTTACCTATTTAAAATTTAAGAAAAACAAACTTATAATTTTATTGAATTCAATAGAAATGAGTTTTCTCTAGATTTCTAAATCCACACACCATGTTTAACTCTTTTGATTCTAAAGAACCGATATATCGGTCCTGGTGACCTAAGGCAAAAAAAAAGACACACCGATATTTCCTCCTAAATATAGTCATCTAATAGAACGCATCTGAGTGACTAGTTGGTCATTTTGCTAAGTCAGGGTTCTAAGGATTAATTAACTGACATTCAGGTTCTTCCATTTTTTTAATGTGCAGATTACCGTAAGGAGAATTTATCACCACAAAGCTTTTAACACCAAATATCAAAACATACTGTGTCATTACTTCCTCAATGGTTTTCTACTGAAATCAAAATCTAAGACAAGTTTTACTTATATTTTCGCATTCTTTCAGTTAAGTAATATCCATTGGAGAATTCGCTTTATATAAAAATAAACTTAAATAAGATCATCAGAAATTAGGCAGTCATGATAGCATCGTGCATCGTTTATTTATTGAATTGTCTCAGATCGGCAAGATTATCAGTGTTTTAGTGTTTCTTGAATGGTCACATTAAGTTGGAATGTAATCAATATTTCTCAGAATTGAAGATATTTATATCTTAGACATTCCTTATTTCTTCTTGATGGAACAACAATTGTTGTTATCAGCTTTTATAAATAATGCAATTTGGGTTTAGAGTTTTGGGACTTTTGTCCCCATCTTTATTGTTTTCTTCAATACGTACTTCCCCGCAGTCTTCTTATTGGGATTTTGTTTGCTCTTTAGAAACTTTCATTTTCTATTCAGGATCCAACATGAAGCTTTGAACTGAATATTTTTTAAACCACGGAAATATAGTAGTTTGATTCCTTTAAACATATTTGGGTAGAAATATAAAGTAATGTAGTATATTCTGCGCTTTTACAGAACAAGCAAATGGATAAATATTTTTTTGCTCGAGGACTTTGCACCGGTTGTAAGACAGCAAATTGATTGGCTAGGGTTAGGGTTTAGGGTTAGGGTTTAGGGTTAGGGTTTAGGGTTTAGGGTAAGGGTTTAGGGTTCGGCCAAATTTCTCTATTTTATATTCTGCAAAATCGCCGTATATTCTTTAAAATTATTTCTCATTTAGAAGTGTAGAAACTCGGGCGTTTAGTCGTTACACTACGGCTGCCATCTTATAGAGGATTCCGATAGACTATAAATGGAAATGGTTGGTTGTTTCTTAAAATGTGAGGACACATGGAATTAATGAGTTATAATTAACCCTAAGTGGCCGATACATCGGCCCTGAGAACATAAGGCCAAAAAAAACACACGCCAATATTTTGGCTTTAATCTGTACCTCTAATATAACAGCTCTAGGTGACTACTTGGTATATTTGATAAGTTAGGGTTCAAAAGACTAAAAGCAAAAAAATGAGATTTCAAGTCGATTAAATTAAGCTTTGTAATGTCACAAAGCAGCGAAAATTATGAAATTTCATTCGAATGCCTAAAGTCAATAAAAATGCGCGCCAATTTTAGTATTCCTGATCCCAGATACATAAATCTTAAGATCTAGGTCGACGGATAGGATTTATCTGTTTGGCAAGATGTTTTAAAGGTCACCAAGGATAATGGATCTTTAAACTCTGACATTCTCTTTAGTTTCTCGAGGAAAACGAACAAAAACAAGAGTATAAAACATAGAAAAAAACTGTTATTGCTATTCTAAAATTAGCATCTTGAAAAAATTTTTTTATAGTACTTCACAGATGGAAAGATAAACATTTTTTAAAACAAAATATTGTAGGGCGTGTCGAGCAAGTTTCAATTTTTACATTATTGACACTTACAATTACAATTTAACATATATTGGAGGGAAGACGTGTAATTTAGAGCCTTGTAGAATAAAAGAAATAAAAATATTTTTATTAGGGCTTTTTTTTATCGTACGATGAATTTAGATGTTAATCTACAACTATTTTCATGGAGATCAACAAGGGAGCAATTTCCTGTAGACATTATTGCATGTCGAGGGTTTCACATAGTTTTCACTCAAAGAAATCTAGATAAAATAGAGAAATAATGGCAGTCATAGAATAATAAACATTTGAAAAATATAACTATATGAAAGTATGAAATAACTAAATAAAAATATAACAATTATAATGTATATCTTAACCCTTTCGAACCTAAAGGGTATATATAGGCCTTGGTGACCTAAGGCAAAAAAAGACACACCCATATTTCTTCCCTAATATCATATTTACTTGATAAAGTACCTAACCAAGTTAGGCACAAGGCCATTTTTACGTGCTCTATATAGCTGGGCTTTTTGAATTGAGTGTTACCCTTCACCTAGATCCCCATCTGCCCGAGGCAGCTAAAGTGAATGTAATGGTTTTGACTGGGATTTGAACTCGCGTAATACGATTCCAGAGCCCGAGCTTTTAACAATTTCTACCCTAATATAGTTGTCTGATATAAAGTATCTGAGTGTCTAGCGGGTCATTTTAGTAGGTCAGGGTTCTAAGGATTAAAACATTTAATCATGAAATAAGAATAGACGGCTGAGTTTCGTCGAGGTTCGAGTCAGAAGAAAAATGAGGTTTGTAAGGGAAAGGGAGATTGATAACTCTCTGCAAAAATACCAAAAGTAAGTTATCAATCTATTCTAATTATAATCCCAAGATCGTTCGTTCGATCGATTGATCTTGAATTTCGATAGCAAATTCGATAGGAGTCATTATCATCATCGGTGGTCACTCGTTATCGAGTATGACTGTCCCTCTGGAGGACACCTGTGCGTGACGTCTTTTAATGTGGGGAGACCGATGCACCTGCAGTCACTACACGGCCCTTTGGCAGAGGAGAGCCTTGTTCCAATAGCATGGATAACCATCCTCTGTTGCAGACTTCATCCGCCTTCAGTACCTTTGTGTCATTGTAGACGTCATCAGCTACATCCGTCGTTGAGGTCTTTCACTATTTAACCCATAGCTGTAGGGAAAAGTGAGCTTCCTACCTTTCCCAAGGGTATTAGTTGACATGTTAACGTAGACGGAACAACTTCGATTCTAACGCGTAGTACGGTTCCGAAGTCCGATTGTCTATCCACTGAGCCACGTCAACCGCCTCTTCGTAGTAAAGGTGTAGACATCCAGGATAATGACCCCAATGCTTTGGCATAACGAACTTTTGGAATCACCTTATTACCTACATGTAGATTTCAATAACACCACGGCACTGAAGACGGATGAAGGCTGCAACAGAGGTTGGCCTCCAGTCGTTATGGTTATCCATGCCATTGGAACAAGGCCATCCTTTGCCAAGGGTCTGTTTGGTGACTGCAGGTGTATCAGTCTCCCCTCCAGGCGTCCTCTCGAAAGGATCCACAGGAACCTAAACGGAGGACAATCATACTCGACTACGAGTGACCGCCAATGAATGAATGAAGATTCCAATTTTAACAATAGACACAGAAATATTTATAAAAACTTTAAATCCTATCCTTTTTTTAATTTAAATTTATCATCATCATCAGGAAATGTTGCACCATACAGTCTTTGAATGAAGAGACTTGTTGTCATTCTGACTCTAGCGTAGATCACTGGTTACTAAGTGCTTAGTAATCGCCGTGAGACCTCAAGTAGTAATTGCTTTTAACTGAAAATTGAACAAAATGTCTTTTATAACTGCAGGAAACCGCGCTAACATCAAAAGAGAAAAAAATTCCAGTACAGTTGAATACTTTATCCACTAAGTTGTGACTAAGCAGTAGAAGGGTGGAGTAAATGAATAGTCAATTGGTTGAAGGAACTCCTCCCATAAAAAGAATAAAAAACTCACTTCCAATTTTGAGGTTCTTTGTTTTCTTTTTCTCTTAGCAAATCAATAAAGATTCGTTCGCAAAGACGCTTTTGTCAAGAATAAGTTTTTTTTTAAACTGCTTTTTGAATTTAGAGTTGAAATTAAGAGCATAATAGCTAACTCTTTTAAAGTATTCTTTTTAATTCTATTAGATAAAATAACAAACAAATTGAAAAATCTACTAATCAATTAAAATGACGACAATTGGAAAATAAGTGGTGATTTCAGTTGGTAGTACGACTTATGAACCCAAATTAATATAAAATAAAAATCCTCCAAAACCCTACAATCCCATTGATAAAAATGAAAAAACTAAACATCACTAGAATTATAACCTGGAACTTTTACTAGATATAAGCTTTCATTTAGCACCTTACTTGCCAAGGTGAGTCACACAGACAAATCTTAAATTTTTAGGTAAATAAAATTTCTTTTAAAAGTTCTTAATTAAAAGTTATTTTAATTTTTGAGATGACCTTAGAATTTGGATAATTTGTATTTTAACTCTCATCTTCATTGTGTTTTTTTTTTTATGGCAGCACGTATGTACAGCTTCTCTTCAGGGACACCTTGCCTAAATCAAATCAACAAAAGAGAAAAATATGACCGAGACTTGTATATTTAATTTGACACTCTAGCTGTTTTCTTTCCTAGATTAGTAAAGGTCACCCATTAAAAAGAAAGGATTGAAGAACTTAAGTAAATCTTAAGTACTTTGAGTTATATAAGGGTTAGGTATGGAGGCAAAACCAAATATTTTTCTTGTTCGATGAAGTAGAAAATGATTGGCGTTCAAAACAAAAAATAACCCCGTGTAAATGTTTGTTATTGCGATACAATTCATTTACTTGAATACAATCATTATCGATAAGGAATTATTTTTATTTGTCTTTTAGTATTTTTTTTAAGTTGAGTTAAAACGTATAAATAAAATTTATTTGAAATTAAAATCGATATCAATGATTATAAAATCTACAAAAAGCAATAACCACTGTTGACGGAATAGATTTAAATCCCTTTTACAAGGATTATTTCAACCGTACTGGGCCGATATATCAGCCCTAGCAAATTAAGGTAATAAACGACAAACTGATATTTCTTCCCTGATAAAGTCGTCTAATAGAATGCATCTGAATGACTACTTGGTCATTTTGATAAGTCAGGGTTCCAAGCGTTAAAATTACTTCATCGCTTTTGTTAAAAAAATCATTAACAACTTTTTTTTAATGTTAAATTCAAATGAACATAAACAATTTTTACTCAGTTGACAGTTTACAAAAAATTATTTTAGAACCAGAATGTTTTCTGTCTAAACTTTAAACTTGAATTATTAACCCGCTTCTCAACAGGTTGCTGCTTATATACCTTTAGATACCTACAAATAAGAATGTAGTCTATATGAAATTTGGAATAGTCATTTCTTCTTACATATTATTTCAGAATTGACAAAAAACATGTTTATGCTATTCCAAAAGTTTCCGTAATCTTTAAACATAAGGAACTTTTTTTTATTTAAGTTTCTAAAATTTTGGATATCTTTATTTTTCTTGAATATTTTTAGCCCTCCCCCCTTGTTTTAATCAATGACCGACATTTTAAAGGCATACCAAACACAGATTAAAATCCCTCGATTCTGCAGCACAGGTGATGTGCCAATTGAAAAATTGCTTTCTTTTTTTCTTTCTTTTTTTTTTGCTGTTTATTTGTTATCGTTAACATAAAATCGCATGATGCATCAATTGTTGAAAAATACTGTTGGTTTTACAGGTTAAATTTTATTTTCAATAATTTTAAGTTATGTTATCTTTATTTTATATTTTAGAATTCATACTGAAATTCATTTTTATGTTGTACATTTTTTATGCAATAGAAGAGGAGTTAACATTATTCAAATAAAGAGAAACTATTTAGAACGAACATTTCTTTATGCATAAGATTATTTGTATTTTTGGTCTAGCCCCTTTGGCACCCCAGCTAGAAATCCTAAAACAACATTTTCTATGTGAGAAGGGATACAAGTTGAGTCTACGATCTGCCTTTACGAATCATGGGCTCTTTTTCAGAACTAGCAAATGGAGAAATTTGACCGAACCCTAAACCCTTACCCTAAACCCTAACCATAGCCAATCAAATTGCTGTCTTACAACCGGTGCAAAGTCCCCGAGCAAAAAATATTTCTCCATTTGCCTGTTCTGCATTCTGCAAAAGCCCTGGCAAATCAGCAAAAAAACGGGCCCCGTAATAAACAAATACCAATAACTATTATATTTTACTGGGTGAGCAAGCACACCAACACAAGTTAGGCACAAGGCCATTTTTAAATGTTCTTACCCGGGCTTTTTACATTCAGTGTTAACCTTCACTTGAGCAGAGCTGTCTGTGGCTGTGCTGACTGCTGGGTGCAGAGAGTAAAAAGGCCATCGGAAATAAGGCCATCAGTAAAATGGCCACCAGTAAAAAGGCCACCAGTAAAAAGACCACCAGTAAAAAGACCACCAGTAAAAAGACCAACGGTAAAAAGGCCTCCAGTAAAAAGACCACCAGTAAAAAGACCACCGGTAAAAAGACCAACGGTAAAAAGACCACCAGTAAAAAGACCACCGGTAAAAAGGCCACCAGTAAAAAGACCACCAGTAAAAAGGCCACCAGTAAAAAGACCAACGGTAAAAAGGCCATCAGTAAAAAGACCACCAGTAAAAAGACCAACGGTAAAAAGGCCACCAGTAAAAAGACCACCAGTAAAAGACCACCGGTAAAAAAGCCACCGGTAAAAAGGCCACCAGTAAAAAGGCCAACAGGAAAAAGGCCAACAGGAAAAAGGCCATCAGTAAAATGGCCACCAGTAAAAAGACCACCAGTAAAAAGACCAACGGTAAAAAGGCCACCAGTAAAAAGACCAACGGTAAAAAGGCCACCGGTAAAAAGACCACCAGTAAAAAGACCACCGGTAAAAAGACCAACGGTAAAAAGACCACCAGTAAAAAGACCAACGGTAAAATGACCAACGGTAAAAAGGCCACCAGTAAAAAGACCACCGGTAAAAAGACCAACGGTAAAAAGGCCACCAGTAAAAAGACCAACGGTAAAATGACCAACGGTAAAAAGGCCACCGGTAAAAAGACCACCGGTAAAAAGACCAACGGTAAAAAGACCACCAGTATAAAGGCCACCAGTAAAAAGACCAACGGTAAAATGGCCACCAGTAAAAAGACGACCACCGGAAAAAAGATCAGATTAAAAAAGACCAGAGCAAAAATGGCTAGATTTCAACCCCCACCTTTAGACCCTGACTTAGCAATATTACCAAGTAGTCACTCACTCAGAGCCCTTTAAACCCTAAAGAACCGATATATCGGCCCTGGCGACTTATGGCAAAAGAAGACACACACACAACGATATTTCAACTTCCACCTATGGATCCTGACTTGGCAATATTACCAAGTAGTCACACAATCTCAGGCTATATACAGTCTTCACCCTAGGGAGTAACCCGTGATGATGATGAATGGTGCATTCTGTTGTTGTTGATGATGATGATGATTAATTTTCACTGATGATGATTCGCGCAGATGTTGTTGATGATTATTATTATTATTATTATTATTATTATTATTATTATTATTATTATTATTATTATGGTGCCAGTGGTGGTCGTGATGGTATTATTTTTTCTGTATTTATGAATATTATAAAATATATAATTTGGGCCATTGTAAATTCATTTTTGGGTGGAAATTTCGAATTTAATTTTGAACTAAGTAATAAATTCAAAATTAATTTTTATCATTTAAAACTAATTTTGCCATTTGAGAGAATTTGTATCTATTAATTCGAAATGAAATTATCGAAAATTAATTTATTTAAACTTAAATAATAAAAATAAACTTTATTTTAACGACCTTTGAGTTAATTTAATAGTTTAAATTAGAATCAATTAATCTAGTTGATTATATAAGCAATTAAAATTTATAAAACAATAAATTAATTAAGTTATATTTGGATTCAATAAATACAGTTAATTTGAATATATTAATGTCTTTAAAAAATTAAATACATTTACTTTTAATTAAGAAAAATTAATTCAAAATTAGAGTATAATTTTATATAAAAATGATAAATTTGTTAAAAAATTTAAATTATTTAAAATTTTCAACCAAGTAATTAAAAATTCTAAAATAATTTTACTAAAAAATTTAAAAAATGATTATTTAAAAAATATTTTTGATAAATTTTAATTTCTTTAAAATGAACATTTTGAAAAATAAAGTCTTTGTTTTTTTTTTTGTTTTTTTTTTGGTCAAACGCGACCTTGACCGATGAAGAATTTGGAATGTCAGGGTCAAAAAAATCAAATAACTTACCTTATTGTTTCCGAGTTGAGACGAGTAAAAATTGCGCCCAAAATGCCGACACTTTATATGGTTTTATATTTTTAGGGAGGAAAATACAATAATATTTCAAGCAAAAATCAATTTGTTAAACTTGAGAAAACTAACAGGAATCTTCAACGGACTTAAATATAATTATTCCAGAAAAACGGACGGAAAAAGAGAGAAAGAGAGAGGGGCAAAGAGAGAGAGAGAGAGAGAGAGAGAAAGAAAGGGTAAATATTGTAATATAGAAAAGGTAGGAGAGATGCAGATATGCTTGATTAGAGAGGGGCAGATCCATGAGGAGTGGTTGTAGGGAGATAGTTGGGCCATTTAAGGAAAAAGAGTGGGCGGTTGAGTGCTCTAATAGAGAGGGAAAGAAGGGGAGGAGAAAGAGAGAGAGAGAGAGAAAGACTAGAAAGAGAGAGGGAATTAACGCGGATATTAAATACAGTAAAAAAAACGACTTCAGAAATATTTTTTTTCTTTTTTTTTTCTTTTAAGATAATTCGATGAAAAAAAAAACCTCACAACAAAAAAAAAAGAGAAAGAAAGAAAGAACAGTACAAAAGCCATTATTCAAAAAGAGATAGAAAAGAACTAATTATGTAGAGAGAGGGGGAATAAAGAAAGATGGTAAGGAAAGACAAAGAAGAAGAAACAGAATTTAAGTTGCGTTCACAAAAAAAGCGTTTCATTTTTCATTAATTTAAATTTCAATCATTTAAAATTCTATTCACTTAACACTTTAAACCCGATATATATATATATATATGTATATATGTATA
>JAUZSX010026240.1:0-21162 GCA_034780655.1 Idiosepius hallami
ATTCATAACCATTTTGATAATATCCAATTTTTGCAACTATTATATAGATAAAATTGAATAGACATCAGCGCAATGCCTAAGACCATTTCTAGTCATGAATTTATAAGTACGTTTTCTTTTATATGAAATGCATACCTTTAAGTTCTCTACTACATTAGAACTCTTCTACCAGAGTAAATAACGGACTGATTCGTCTTATATTTATTCAGATATTCTACTCCTTCAATCCAATTTTTGAAAAGTAATGATTACTATTGATTAAGTGTAATATTAATAGCTCAAGTCTATCATTTTATTAAGTTATCTTAATCGCAGTCGACAGAGAAAGCCTGTGATATCCAGGAGCTATCAGAAATAGTCATCGATGAATTGCTAAGAATAAATATATTCAATATACTGCTTGATTTATGCCTGTATACTAATATATTTAGAAACCAGAACTCTAATCAAATCTGTATACATTTTTCTTCATAATGAGGCCTTTAACTGTATACAAATACAAAATTAGTTGATCGATTGGTTTGTTTCACAGCATATGAACCTTAAATATGAAAAGCAATCATTTTAGCAAATGCTATTTTTCATCTTATCCTCCATCATTATAAAGAATTAGGCAGTTCATTCCTTATCTAAGGGTATTAGTCTAAATATAATCTATTGTGATTTGAAATTACATATTTTACTTTACAAGTTAAAGTGTCTTTCAACATATTTCTTAAGTTCTTTTTCGTTTATAAACTTGCGTGGGGTTAAATAAGAGACCCTAATTTTTGTGAATAGTTTTGAAACTAGTTTGTTAGAAACTAAAAATGGTAATCACTTAAAATTGCTGATTGTTAAATGCATAATAACATGATCCTCTGCTTGTTTCTTAAACGTAACTGCCAACAGAAAAAAAAAAAACACTTTTTGAAAGAAGGTAATGACATTCAAAATATTACTGATTAATAATTTTATATTGCATCTCTACCAAAGATTTGAAATTCGGTTAGATTAGATATTATTGTTTATTATTTGATTAGTAGTGAGTGGTGTAGCTAAAAAAAGAAGATTTTTATTAAAATTTTTATTTTGAAATCACCAATATTATAATCCATTTAATTAATAGTATTTGAATAGAGACTAATTTATTTGAATAAAAAAAGTTAATTAATTTTTTTAAAATTATCATTAGTCCAAGTTTTTTTTTTGCATTTGCGATTTAGTTTTGTATTAATTGCGTCTCTAAAATTTAGTACAAATGACACAAACAATCTATAACTGTAAAATGTGTAATTTTAGATTAAGGTAAATGTAAAAATTGACTACACGCACACACTAACACAAACACGAAATAAAATCAATTCATGTGTTAATATAAAAAAAACAAGAAAATGTTATGCAAGATACTGATTTTGCTTTATGTTTCGTAATTTCAAATATGATCAAAAATCAAATTTGCAATAATTATGTGACTAACCTTTTTATGAACATGTTTTAAAACCATTAAAAACAGTTTTTACAATGTTCTAAATCGTATTTTTTCTTTCAAATGAAAAAGTAAAATATTATGCAATCAATTTAAAAGGCTCGCCCCATGTCTGAGTATGCTTTATGTCAAATTTTGAATCTATAGACCCAACATTAACTGGAGTTTGGTAGAGATTAATTGGTGACAGACTGGTAGATAAATAGATAGATAGATAGACTGACGCACAATTTAATTTTTTTTGATATATAAATAGATCAAATAACTTTGGGTTTTCTAAATAACTTATAACCTCGAAAAAATTATCCAGCTTTCTGAAGAAGACAATGCAAGTACGATTGTGACATATTTAAGAAATAAAAGAAACAAACGTCTAATACTCTTATACGACTAGAACATGATTCTCAGATTAATATTTTCAAATACTTTTTATAGTTTGTTCTTTGAATTTCACTCTCGACAGTTTTATGAGCTCTTTTTTTTTAAATCAATATTTTCTATCTTTTTTTTTCTTTTCAGGTAAGTCATGTATAATTTATCAACTCAGGCGTGCCTAACTTTACAACACATTCACTTGGAGATTGAAACAGAGAATTAAGAACCAAGAATCTTGCGATGGTATTCTTTCTAAAATATCTTATCCTGCCATTACAGTTTTCGTACGTTTATTCATTCGGGTGAAAGCAAGAAGATTTTATGTATAAAGGTTAGAAGATATCTGTTTAATTTATTTTTTTGTTCTGATTTCTTAAATGTGTTCTGCTGCGCAAGAGAGATGATAATAGAGGTGTTGCAAAGTTATCTGACATACTTTTATATTTGGCAAAAGTAAATTAGAATGATGTCAAAAATATGGGATCTTTCGTCGGATTGTTTATCCCCGCCACCGCAAAAAGATTATTAAAAAAAAATATAAAACTTGTACTTTTATTTTATATTTAGAGGGTGGAATTGGGGATGTCAATAACCATTTTCATGAAAAAATCTTTATTTCGGGGCCTTGGCCTCGAATCGACCTCGCCTGTGTGTCTACTAAACATCGGCGTAGCGCTTGTTCTGCATTTTCTTCACAAAGTTTTTTAGTAGAATTAAACGTTTGTTGGGTGTTTTTTTTTTCTTCTTTGCTAATTATAGTTTAAATATTTTCTTAAAATATTCAAATGTATACACAATACATAGAAAAAGCTGCCAAACAGTGACGGGGTTTAATTTTTTGTCCACGCGCTTTTTGCATTTTTTGTTCACTAGCTTTTTGCATTTTTTAAAGTTATAAAACACTTTTATAGTTTTTTTATCAAAATTTTATCATATTAAACAGACGAATGTCAGATTCTTTTGCACCACCCTTTATTTATTAATTCATCATTTTTTGTACACATACATACAAACATACTATACAGAGTGTAAAAATGTGGCTGTGCACTGCACTGCACTGATTATATAGAAATTTAAATAAACTTTTTTATAAACATTCAAACAACATACATTTTACCAATATAAATGTTTTATTAATTTATAATATCTAGCATATCTCAAAAGGAAATGTTGGAAATACATTGATATGAGGACATTATTTCGAGGCGAAACCGGTCGGTCCATAAGTAGTCAGAGTATAGATAATATTTTACAATCATGCCAACAATGTCTAGGCTTACTCTATTTATTAGCATTATAAAATTTTGTACCCCTACCAGTATATTCAAATATATATATACATAGAGAGAGAAAGACAGAGAGAGACAGTCAGAGGGAGAGATTGATTAATAGACATATATTTCAATCTATAAATGTGATAATGATTTTCTAGTTAATCCTAAAAATTAATTATTTTGTTGCATTAGAAAAGATCTGTGAAGCTAAGGAGCCTTGTGGCCCCAAGGGAACTTTGGCCCCCCTCCCACAATTGCTGTGGGCTTTAAGCACGGCATTTAGTCATTTTTTTTTTTTTGTTTGCCAGTCCATTTACAGTGTCTCCAACTTGTGGGAATGTAAAAGTTTATGAAAACTGCCAAGTGAATGTAGAATTTTTCCCCCAAAGAATCGGAAATTATCAAGCAGAGATTATTCTTCATTACGATACAGGTGAGAAGAGATATCACTTTTTTTTCTATCCTTTTACATGATAGTGAATATACCCAGTGCTGTGCTTGGCTACATAGCGGCCCAGACGCAGAATGCGTCGTGCAGCCCCTATCACCCTAAAAAGGCAACTTGCACACCAACAGCATGCTATAGTCTACGATCAAAGTCTATGCAAATATGCAAATATATATAGACAGACAGGTAGATTGATTGTAAGATATATTTCAACATAAAAGTGTAATAATGGTTTTTTACTTAATTGTAATAATTAATTATTGTTGTAATGTTTTGCATTACAAAAGATCTGCAAAGCCAAGGAGCCTTGCGGCCCCTAGGGAGCTTGCGCCCTGCTCCCCACAGTTGCGGGTGTGTGGGAGCCCTAAGCATAGCTCTGAATATACCACCACTACTACTGTTATTTGAATATTTTTGGATAAATTACCACTACAATTAAATTCATTTTACTGAAGTTCAGCTTTATACTGAAGAGAATGAAACAGGAACCAAGAGAATATTTAAGTTAAATCACCATTAATTTTACTGAGGTTTTTTATACAGGAAAGAATGGCACATGAAACAAGAAATTTTATATTGAAGGAATACAAAGCAGTATTCAAGCAGTGTATAAGTGGCCCTCAGGTTACGCAGTTTTGACTTTACAATGCTTGAATTTTTGTCACTTTTTTTGAAAAAGCAGCCTTTCTTTCTTTAAAAAAAAAAGGTCAATTTTTCTTTTAAACTTTTTGTTTTGTAAACACTTCAATCTTTGCTTAGCATTTTATTTTAATTCATTTTATTAAATTGATATTATGTATAATAATAAGCAGAATCATACAGCTATTTTTCAGGAGGCTAGATTCAACAGATTTTCTTACTTTGACAAATCTTGGACTAGAAACCTGACTAGTGAATTTACTGCTGTTGTTACTATTACTTTTACAAGTAGATTTAATTCTCTTGTTGCTGCTGCTACTAATTCTAGCATTATTGGATTGACTACTGCTGATATATTGCCACTACAAATGAATTCATTTTACTGAATTTTTACTGGGTTTGCTTTTCAGTATTAAGTTTGACATTAGGGTTCTTGAGTTTGTTTAATGCTTGAAAAAGGCTTAAGAACACTTCAACCAAAAAGAAAATAAAAATTAAGATAAAAAGATCTTTGAATAACCTGAATAAAGACTGATTTTTGTGTTGGATGAAAATAAAATGAAGAACACAATTATTTTGTTATTATTTTTATTTTGAGATGAGGCATCATAATTTAGAAATTGATTTTATTAATCGGACTTCTGCTGCATTTTGTCACCGAATCCCCAGTAATCACTGTATTCTATAGTTGTTGTTTTTCAAACAACATATTTTGTGACCAACTAACCCTCTGGCTGATTTGGGTAGGTATTGAAACCGCTATCTTCTGTGACGAGACGCAGCATCTCTATCTGAGATTACAATTAAAACACCTGAAGACCTGTGGGAAACTAGGCCGAAACATAGTGTAGAAACATCAAATTAACAAGATGACAAAAGTCCGAATAATAAAGTCAATTTCTAAAAAATTATTTTGTTGTTGTCCTTGTTTCAGGGGAGGCCATTCACATAAGCCTTCATGCTGTGGCGGAAGACGTTAACATAAGGCTGGATAAAAATACAATTCGTATTGCAACGACTTTCATTTCATTGGCCAACCAAAGGGTCATCTCAATTCACAACCGATCCAACATCATTGCCAAATATAAATGGAGCAACTTTGCTACGCCCTATGAAGAAGAAGATGAAAGAATCAGGTAATATAAAAATTTATTACATACATTTGTTTTTAAATGACTTTGTTTTTAAAAATACCTTTGTTTTTGAATACCTTTGTTTATGAATTACTTTGTTCTTCAATAACCATTTACGAATAACTTTGTTTTTAATCCTTTGAACCCTAACTTATCAAAATTACCAAGTTGTAATCAAGAGTTGTTATATTAGTGTAAGATTTTAGGGTCAAAACATTGGTGTGTCTTCTTTTGCCTTATGTCATCAGGGCCAATATATAGGCCCTTTAGAATTCAAAGGGTTAAAAACCTTTGTTTATAAATACTTTTGTTTTTAAATAACTTTGTTTTTTAATTATCTTTGTTTTTTAAATACTATTGTTTTTAAATACCTTCTTTTTTACCCGTTTACAGAGCCTTACAAAAAATAGAGGAAGAGAAAACGATTGAAGCAAATAGATTACAAGAAGAATGTGCAAACGATCCAATTCTTCGTCATAGTAAGTCAGTACTGAATCGATCATATCTAAGCAGACAGAAGGTAAATTATCTTCCATCTTTTATATCTAAAGTTGATATCTATAAACATTCTAAGTATATTTACAATTAGTATATTATGCAAATTACAAATATTTTTCTTTAAAATCTTTTGGTGTGGTCAACGTGGCCCAGTGGATAGACAATCGGACTTTGGAACCGTAGTATGCAGGTTCAAATCCAAGTTGTTCCGTCTACGTTAATATGTTGATTATTACCTTTTGAAAAGGTATGAATCCTCATCTTCTCTCCAGCTATGGTTTAAGTAGTGCAACTTGTGTTATTAAAAAAAAAATATGAGTGTATAAAAATAATGTTTATTGAAAGTAATTGTTCTAGGCATTAAGATGACCTAAAAAGGTTGATATGCCGTTAAACACAAAACAAACAAATTCAATTCTTTTTATAGTTACTAATTTATAAAAAATATCCACAAAAAAAAACTGTCATATAATAATAATAATGATAATGATAATATTGCATCATACAGCCTTTGAATAGAATGGTATGGACCCTGCTGGATCTCAGAGGAGACTAGTTAAACATAGTAGTTGCTGAGTGTGCAAATGCCTGATGATTGGTATGAAATCCCAAATAATAAATGATTGAGGAGAGAAGCTTGCATTTGCTGACTGCAAGAGAGACTGAAGTGCCAGAAAGGACTTGTTGTCACTCTGCCTTTAGAAGGTACTACCAAGTGTTGACAGTATTTACAATTTGGAAATATCAGGTGTGAGAGGTGGAGATAGTAGGATGAAAGCCTGAGGAGAAATAGCAGTCTTTTGGCTAGTATGGACCGGATTCCGCTGAATAATAATAATATAACAATTGAATACTGAGATTTTGGTGCCTTTAGCTAGATTTTAAAGTTTAATTCTTTAGAAATAAATGTTTTATTCTCCAGCTATCATAAATAATGCAGAAGTCTGTTTGAACAGTCTTATAAAATTTAGTCTTTAAGTCGTGATGCAAAACACTTTTTCTTCTAATTTTCAAGCCATGTCTATCAGCAATTTTATGGGTTTTATTTATTTTGAGATACTTTACTTTTGGCGATTATTCAGAAAATCTGACAAGAAAAGTTTAATTAAAAATGGAAATTGTAAATTTAAATTGACAATAACATTTTATAGAATATTGATTTATTTTTTTTCATTTTCTAAACAGACTGTTGAGGAAAATAATGGATTGTTTAATGATGATGTTATCAAGATTAATCCAGTGGAAGGAGAAATTTGGCCCAACTCATCAAGGGAGATAACTATTGTTTTCAAACCCCTAGAAGCAAAAACCTACAAAAGAGCAGCATTTTGTGAGATCACCGGACGAGAAATCCGGCTTCCCTTACGAATCCTTGGAGATGGTAAAGGTCCAGAGCTTCAGTTTTCCATCAGGTCCATGGATATTGGTCCGATATTCATCGGATCTTGCCATCATTATGAAGTGGTGTTGGCTAACAAAGGAGAAATCAGTGCGAAATACAAAGTGCAAAAAAATGAATCAGCCTTTGGAATGTCTTTTACTTTTGATCCTGGAGAAGCATCTATTGAGCCGAAGAGTTACCAAGTAATTCACATCACGTTTAAAAGTCATTGCCTCGGAGATTTTGAGGAAATATTTTGTTTTGATGTCGAAGGATTGCCTGACCCATTGCAAATTGAGTTCAAGTTAGTTAAGTTTCACTATCAATATTTGTCTGTATTTTTGAAAATTGAGTTTAGGTTAGTTTAGTTTCTTTAAACACGTATTATGAATATTTGTCTGTTTTTTTGCAAGAGAGTTACAGGGGTAAAGATGGGCCTCTTGGACACAGACTGAGGCCTTGCAAACCTCAGTTGGGTCAACTGGAGGAGGTTGTCTGTTGAAAGACCCAAAGCACCCAGTGATCCCAGAATTCAACACTGATGATGTATCTAAGGCATTGCATCAGTAGATGCTTTTGTTAACTGATGTTATTTTGAAACTATCCTCGGGTTATGATGTTTTAGTTTCAAAATTGACCTATCCTAATATGTACGTCTACAAAAATGATTATTTTACATCAAATAAAATAAATGAGCATTCAATTTTTTCTCATTGTTATTTTAATTATTGTTTACTTTAATATATATTCCATTTGATATTCATTTTTTTAAATGTTTTAAATTCAACTGAAATGAGCTCTCTTGTTTCTTTGATTCATAAAACATAAAAGAAACATTTTGTGTTTCTATGTCATTTTTTTTTGGTTGTAAAAAATATTTTTCTCATTATGGATTGTATTTGAACATTAGTAAAATTTCATGCGTTGTTTTGTTATTATTTTTTATAATCATTGTTATTTAATGTTGAAGTATTTGTTTTATACATTATAGAAATACTACTGTTTAAAAATCAATATTCCAAGATTTGGTGATTGTTAAAACTTAATATTATTAAAATTAATTTACTTTTGCAGGGGATCTGTAATTGGACCTACATTTCATTTTGACATAACCCAACTCGACTTTGGCACTGTTTCTTATGGTAAGACAATTTCTTGAATTTTTTTATTATTTGGTAACAAACAGAAACAGTGCAATTATCAAAGTCCCTTGAACCATTTTTCTTATATTAGCAATATATATCTGTATTTGAAACATCCATACAAATCGAGACAAATTGAAGAAAAACTTTTGTTTATGGAAATTGCTAAATTATTTTTCTACATAAGATCTATCTAACTCAATGTGAGGGTAAATCAAAAAGTTCTGAGATAAATTGAAGAAAAAAATTTGATTTATGGAAATTGTAAAATTATTTTTCTACTTAAGATCCAATTAACTCAATACAAGGGTAAATCAAAAAGTTCTGAGACAAATTGAAGAGAAACTTTTGTTTATGGAAATTGTAAAATTATTTTTCTACTTAAGATCCAATTAACTCCATACGCTTCTGCAAACGATGTTTCTATTGAGAAATTCTTCTTGACATAATATTGTTGCTCTATTTTCACTTAGACTGAGTTTAACAAAATATATGTTTATCAAAAATGATTTTTCTCAGCATTAAAAGACCAATAAGGTTGATATACCGTAAAACAAACTAAAAGAAAACAAACAAAAATTGGGTTTCTGACTTTCAGTATTTTGAAAGCTTTATGAACATTTTTTGTGCTATTATCCCCCTTTTTTAATTCTGTGATTACAAAATGATCTTGATTTTTTGTACAGGTTTCTTATATAACAAGAAATTCAAGTTGCACAACACTTCCCTTGTGTCGATGAAGTTTCGACTGCATGTACCATGTGATGGTTTTGTAAGCAGTATTCACAGTTCAGCAACAGAAATACTTTCAAGACCACATGATAATTTGCCACCAAAAGAATTTGAAATTTCACCTGCTAATGGAACCGTTGATGCTCTCAGTTCCATCGAAATCGATGTTAGTTTTGTACCAAATTTAGTTGATCGCCTCGATATGGCACTTGTGGTAGATGTGATTGATGTGGCTGATCAGGTCTTATCTTTACCTATAATTGCAAGGTATTTCACTTTTTTTTTGTAGATTTAAGAAATTTCTACTAGATTCAAATCGGTTCAAGTCATATTTATAGTCTTCAAAGGGGCTAAAGTGCAATAGGGTTTCGGGTTAAGGTGCAAATTTTAGAATTTCAAAATTTTACAACCAGCAGAAAACAGTAAAACATGTTCTGATAAAATGTGAAAAGTATAAAAACATCCAGAAAAAATATATTTCAAAGGAACAAGTATCAGCAAAATATCAAAAGAAAAAAAACCCCACTAAATTATACAATACTTAAAAGAAACAAAGCTATTCAAACTGTTCTATTCAACAAACATCAGCAAAGTGTTTCAAAAAGTAAAACCTCACCAAATGATACAATATTTAAAAGAAACAAAAAACTGTTCTAACTTCTTCAGATGCAACAAACAAAATAAAGATAACCAATTTCTATAGCATAAACATATAACAGAATCAAACAAACATTAACAAAATACCATACTAGCATTAAATGACCCCAAAGGGGTTGATATGCTGTTAAACCACAAATCAATCAATCAAAATCAAATTTCAGAATTGTAATACACGTGTATCAGAATTCGTGAGATGAGGCTTGATAATTTGTATATTTATGATGAGGATTATAGTCCTTTTCTTTATATTTGTTAAATTTACTGTTTTTTAAAATTCTTGAGATGAGGCTTGATAATTTGTATATATTTTATGTGGATTATGATCCTCTTCTTAATATTTGTTAAATTAATTGTTTTTCTAATCCTTGAGATAAAGCATAATAATTTGTATGTATTTGTATATATTACATGAACTATGATCCTCATCCTGAACTTGCTGTACTGCCTCTTTAAAACTCATGAAGCAAAACATGTCTAAAGTGCTCTTTTCTTTGAGTATACACATTAATAGTTTTTTATTATAGCAATTAGAGAAAAAATCCATAATAACTAATCATATGCCATTTATAAGTGGTATTGTCATACTCATCTACATAAATCTTAGATCTAAACCTGAATGGAACTTTTATTATAACTTTATATTAAATGTTTTTGTCTTTTACCAGATGTCTTGTTCCAAAAGTGGTTATTGCCAATCCAACAATGAATTTCTCACGTTGTTTCTTGTTCCATCCGTACACTCAGCACATAAAGCTGCAAAATGTTTCTAACCTTCCAGCCCGTTACGATTTAATAGAACAAGAAGTTTCTGAGGATTTGCCACTTGATTTCTTCAGCACTGAATCTTCGGTAAAATGACCATTTCTTTCTTGAATAGCTGTGACAAGGCATATCACTAGTTGCTGGAGATATGCCATAGAACTTAGAAATTGAGTAATTTTGTAATTTTGAAATTTGACAAATAACTTTGAAATGAAGCAAGTAAGTTTTGGCCTTTGGGATGATACCTATATATTGACAGCTCTTAGCTCAATGGGTAGAATTTAGATGGGGATATGCCATATAACTTAGAAATCAAACTTATGAATCTCCAGCAGGCCCTGCTCCATTCCAGTCAAAGCTAGAATGATGCCATTTGCATCCAGTTAGATTCTTGATAACAGAATGACTATAAGTCTCTTGTGGCATTTGTAACTTTTTTTCATCATCATCATCATAATCTCCCTCAACACCATGATGATGATGATGATGATGGTGATGGTGATGGTGATGGTGATGATGATGATGATGATGATGATAATCGTCGGCTCCTACTCGTATTCGAGTATTGGGTTCTGTCGTCAGTCGGATGAGTGCCTATGTGATTCTATGGCGGAAGAACCGCAGTCAGTGTTCACAGGGAAGGGTAGGGAGATGGGTTGTTCTTGTTCTCGTCTCCTCCTCCTCCCAGCCCCTTCCCTTTTTCTTCTTCTCTCCTCAAAGTAAACACTGCCACGGTGTACAGCATTCCTCCACGCCTTCCTTTCCCAGGCAGCCTCTTCCCACGAGGAGGGATCGAGGTCGAGTGCGCTTCAGCTGGTCTTTGTAACGCATCTTTGGTGCCCCTCGTGGTCTGGTTCCATTTGCCAGTTCTCCGTACATTATTTTCTTGGGAAATCTTGAGTTTTGCATTCTGTGGACAAGCCTGTCCAGCGGAGGCGGTGGCAGATAATTGTGGCCTCAACATTTGTCATATTGGCTTGTTCTAGTACCTCAGAGTTATAGGTTTGGTATGATAATAATAATAATAATAATAATAATAATTATTATTATTATTATTATTATCATTAATAGTTGTATAATCATTTATCTAAAATTTGCTGATGAAATCCCTATCAGTTCATAACATTTGCTTTCAGGCTAACTTTTCTTGAAAACAAAGTACTGTGCATATTGACTTAACTATGTCTGGTAGTCAACTACAGCCATTAGATACACATTATGATGTGTAGGCAAAGCAGAGTGACTGCAGCCAGAATGAATGTATCCAGTGTATAACAAGAACATCCTTGATAATTTTATTGGCAGCCAAGCTGGCCCCTTTGTAGTCTGGGGCACTCAAGCATGGTTGGATTGACCCATGGCTCAGTCCACCCCTAGCTTTGGGTGGAATATTATCTTTGTATTAGATTGCTTTTTTTTAAAAATCCCTTTACTAGAATAAAAACATTTTAAAAATTTTCCAATATCAAATAACACTTTTGATTGCTTTTATTCCTATTGAAACCTAGTTTTTGTAATTTGTCTTTAAAGCCTAATTCTTTTTATTACGGTTTTAGGGAATTATCCAACCTTTTTGTTCCTTTGATGTACCTCTTACCATTAAAGTTAAGGAACTTAAAGAAGTGGTTACTCTTGTGCAGTTCCTTATCTTTGGAAGCTCAACTCCAATCACAGTAAGTTGTACAAATGTTAAATGTTTTTCAAGATGATCACAGGGTACATTAGGGTAGAATTGAGTATTCAGCTCTAGTCCTCCAGGTTGGGAGTTAGAATTGTGGGTCTAGGAGTGAACTACTTTCAGAGAAGTAAACGAGAATACCGTTTGGCTCTTTTACTCAGTCATTTTGCCCTCTTTTTCATCTCAAATACTTCAGTCAAAATACTGCTCCATAGAATCCTCTCTCCTTTCCCTGTCTTCTACTACTTCTCTCTCTCCTACTACTTCTTTCTTTCCTACTATCTCTCTCTAACCTAACCTTGACCAAGAAGAACAAAGAGAATTTAGTATCCTAGCTAGCAGCCCAGCCAGTTAGATGTGTATTGCCAGTGGACAGTTCTGCTAGAAGCACATGGTACTTAGACTAGTATGTTAGGTTAAGAAAAATAAAGATATTTCTTTTTAAAGGTTAAAATTTGTATTCTCTTATTAGTTATTCAAACAAGACCCAAACATACAAATATTACAACAACAACCCAATTCTATAAAAAGAGAAAGTTACAAAAGCTGTATCATCAGCAAAGATCTTTGTTACGGCCCTATGTTTCTCAGGGATATCAAGAGGCTTAAACAAAAAACAGGGTACATTAACTGAAATGTTGTGAAGATAACTATAATGATGAAAGCTTTAGGTGTGTGTGTGTGTGTGTGTGCATTGGCATTCTCACCTCTGCAGATTTAGCCGACTCAACCACTAAACAAACAAAAATTCAGTATTTAGTTTCATGGGAATACAAACTTCACAAGCAGATTCCAGTCGCATGTATAGATGCCTGTCTAACCAAAGACTAAGGGTGCGTCAACCCAGTGGTTTAATTGCACTCCCAGATACTAACCTGGGTATTTCCCAACTCAGTATATGATGTGGTACCTGGTATTCTTAAATGGTCACACATCTTACTACTGACGAGGCTTAACATTGCTTAACTTTGATGATCTGAAGGGAAGCAATGTCTCCAATGCAACTTGACCTTTAGATAAGCTTTAGATACAAATGATCAAACCTCATCAGATCGATTCAGACACAAAAAAAAAAAAAATATTGCCCTTTATACCTGGTCATTTTTGGGACTTGACGATCATAACAGTGTGAAGAATTTGGAAGGATTACTTACATTTTTCAAGAGATGCTTTTCTGGTCTTCCTAGAAAGTTCCTAGAGTCTGGATATTCCTCATTCCATTGATCTTAAATTGGTACGTGGCTGGAACAAAAGATGGTCACCAAAACAAAGACATAGGAGTGGAATTTTCAAAGCTTTATTTCAGCTATGAATTTCACCTCCTATTAATATAATACTGGGGCAACACCTTCTGTCATACCCTTGATATACTTTGATTATTGGAGGTGCTGGGTAACTCAAGACAGCAATTGGTTACCACATCTCAAATTAAAAAGATTAAGATAAAACCTTATAAAACTTGATTTTTATTCAGACTAAAGCCCTCTCATTAGGCAGCGAGGTGGAGCATTGATAAAAGCTCGGAATATGGAATTGTATTACACAAGTTCAAATCCTAGTCAAAAACCATTGCATCTGCCTCGAGCAGATTGGGGCTCATTAACTGGGGAGAGTAGCTCATCTAGGTGAAGGGCAACACTGACTTCAAAAGCCTAAAAAAGTCTTCGAAGCTGGGGTTGAGCAGAGGGCTTGTGACTCTTTCTTGTAAACACAAATATGTTACGAAAGCAGCAAATACAAATTTGCTGCCCAACTCATCCCTGGGTGTAAAGGTTGATGAAAGGCTTCTCATGGCACCATGTAATTACATTAAAATATATGATAAATTTATCCTATTTTCAGACTATTTTCGCAGCTTAGCATGGATGAAAAAATTTTGTTTTGGTGATATTGTACCCCTTTTTTTTTGGCTGTAACCTGGGGCAGATGAACCCCTTACTGCGCTTTAGCTATGCAACTGATGGCAATAGTATGTGACTTGTAAATACTGTTGATCCTTTATTTTTAAGTTAATGATTTTTCTTTTATTTTTGCTTTTTTGTTTTTTACTCATGCTTTTTTTTTTTTGTGTGTGTGTTTTCTTTGTAGGCTGAAATATCTTGTTTTGGTGAGGGTCCTGTGGTCCATGTGACCCAACTTGAACTTGATTGGGGAACCATTCCAGTCCTTACGGATTCAAACCGAGAGGTCACTCTCTTAAATGAATCACCAATTGAAGCTTATTTCACTGCTCACATGGTAAGAACAATTTTTTTACAATACACTGCATGTCAAATTATTGACAAGGTTATATTATTTTTAAATATTTAAGAAATAAGTGAATAAAAATCCATGTAACTTTAAGATAGTGCTTACAATACTATTTATCTACTCCAGTCAGAAAAAAGTATTTAAAGGAGTGTTAGCGAAATAATGGCAGAAGGTAGGTATATCTATTAATATAGCATGTCAAATTATTAATGAGGTTGACTCATTAATAATTTGACATGCAGTGTATATTGATAAATACTTGCTGAACCCCAAAAAACAGGAAATTTTTTTATGTTGTGTAATTTTTGGTCTCATGCATATTGTTGGGTATAAGTGCAGGGATTGGACTGTTTCATTAAATATGGAAGGTAAATTTAATTTGGAGTTGATCATAGGAAAAAAAAGTTAAGGTTTTTTGGAATTCCTTGGATGAGGCTTTTTTGTGCATCGATTTTTCGGACTGTTGTACTGATCATTTTCATCAGACCCATGGTTCAACAATTTGTGTGTGTCGGCATACTGACCTCTGCAGGGTTAGCCGGCTCAGCGAATGAACACATTTGACTCAATGTTGAGTTTCATGAGAATATGAACTTCTCAAGCGGTCCCCAGCCGCATGTATAGATGCCTGTCTAACTAAAGACTAAGGGTGCATTAACCAAGTGGTTTAACTGCACCCCCAGACACTAACCTTGGTATTTATCAACCTGGCGCAAGATTCAGTACTTGCTATTCTTAAATGTTCACTCATCTAACTACTGACCAGGTTCAAAATTGCTTAACTTTGGTGATCTGACAGGAACCAGTGTCTCCAACGTAACTTGACCGTATATATGTTGCAATGGATAAAGACATTAAGTATCTGCAGTCCTAATTGACCATTATCCAAAGCCAAAGGTTTCAATCCTACCCGAAGGCAGAAGTGACCTAGATTTGAAAGATTTCAACATTCTACTTGATCATGGTTAACAGGGCGAAAGCAGGCTTCCTCTGTGGTTTGAATAAAGGGTTAATTTTGAAATTCTGTGATTCCCAATTACAACAATAAGGTTCCTGAGTTTGATCACCTAAAGACAATTGAAGTGTTCATCAGACAAAATGTTGTGAAAATAACAATGATAAAGATAAGGTCAACATTTTGAAAAATTGATGAACAAAAAAAAGGATTGAATTTAAAATCTTTTTCATTTGTTTGTTTTCATATTTTTTTTGGATTTCTAGAACCGATCCCATTCTGTTTTCCGGGTTTCACCAAACAAAGGCAGTATTGGTCCAGAAGAGAAATTTTCCTTAGTCATCACAGCTAACTTAAATGACTCTCTCAGGTAATTATGAACATCTTAATACTCATCACCCATCTTGTACTTCATGTAGGTTAAAAAAGTTATAGCTGTAAAAATATGGAGGGAGAATTGGTATACGTATATTGTTAAGTTTAGTGAAGCAGTGGTACGTAGTAATTTTTAATGATTACGTATCACTAAACTATATTGATGATTTAGCATTTAGAATCAGCTGAGGTACCCTTCGACACATAAAGTGTCAGGGCTTATATAAACAAGCCGCGAAACACAACGATTTGTCGAGATTTTGTCGGCTGGGACCAAACAACCAGAGAGTGGTGCCGATCTCTCCTATCATACATGACATACTGGACACATCAAACTTTCACAACAGCAAAAAGAGTGAACAACTAAGAAATATTCTTTCTATTTCTCTCTCTACAAGAAGAACTCCTATTGTGTGTGGTGACAACTAAATAAAAAATGCTTATTTTCTTCTTAAATATGAGTTTTGGAGAAGCCCCTATTGAAATCAGTTTGTCAGAGTAGTTTGTTTGTTTATCGGCATATCAACCTTTTTAGGTCATTTTAATGCCGAGAACACTTACTTTTGAAAAACATTATTTTAATTCACACTTAGTTTTTTAATTACACAAGTTGCAATATTTTATCTATAGCTAGAGGGAAGATAGGGTTTCATTACCTTTCTCAAGGGTATTAGTAAACATGTTAACTTTGATTTGAACCCACATACTATGGTTCCAAAGTCTCATTGCCTATCTACTGGACCACGTCAATCACCCCAGTTAGAGTAGTAAAGTAGGATTTTGAAATGTAATTAAATTAAAAAATTTGTCGAATTTAAACATTAAACAGAACCAACTAGGCGTGAAGTTATTGTGTCTATTTACAGGTAGCCCTTAAGTTACAAACGAGTTTTGTTCCTATGCTGGCGACATGACACAAATTTCCATGTAACTCAGAATTAACCCTTTAATACTCCATAAATTGCTAAATAAAAGTCTGACTCCACTTATTATACTCAATATTAATTCAATAAAATAAATTAAAATACAGAAATAAGATGCTGAGCAAAGATCAAAGTGTTTACAAAACAAAAAGTTAAAAGAAAAATTGACTTTTTTTTAAAAGAAAGGCTGTTTTTTCTTAAAAAGTGACAAAAATTCAAGTTTTGTAAAGTCGAAACAGCATAAGTTGAGTTCATGAAAACCTGAGGGCCGTCTGTATTTATCTATCCATAAGTATGCCAATGTTACTAATATGAGATTGATTTGTTTGGTACTTAGTAATTCTATTCTTTTTTTCATTACAGATTCGAGGACAAAGTACACATTAACTTTGAAGGTAGTTCAAACCGT
The DNA here is from genome assembly GCA_034780655.1 of Idiosepius hallami. Taxonomy (NCBI): domain Eukaryota; kingdom Metazoa; phylum Mollusca; class Cephalopoda; family Idiosepiidae; genus Idiosepius; species Idiosepius hallami. Next base: position 17,103 of record JAUZSX010026240.1, read on the forward strand.
TACATATCTGTGGTTGCATTCGGTGAAGGAAGTACAATTGTGGCTGATCCCCCTCTCCACTCTGATTTGGATCTGGGTCCTCATTTCAGGTTGGATTCAATAAAAAAATGAATATTTTCTTTTTAAATGATTATGATATTCTCAATAAGATTGTTTCTGTGTTTAAGCCTCTTGATTCCCTGGGGAAACAGTCTTTTTTCTTTCTTTTTTGATTCTCTGGGTAACATAGGGCCGCAATGACACTCTTCTAACAGACTCGTTCTTCAGATGCTCTCTGTAACTTTCTCTTTTTATAGAACTGGGTTGTTGGCTCTATTCTAACCCCAAACCTGGTCGACCAGAGCTTAATCCTCGATGCTACACTAGGGCTATCGAGGGTGTTTTTATCGAGACATTTTCACTAGATGGCTGTCTAACCAAAGACTAAAGATGCATCTAGACAGTGGTATAATCATGCCTCCAGATACTTACCTGGGTATTTCCCAATATGGCACAATTTTTCCCACTCTAGCACAGCAATAATGTATAGACAAAAAAAAAAGTTAAAAAAGAAAAATGTAAAGTTTTTATTTGAAAATCTATAAGGATTATTTCAGAAGTAATTCCAATTATTTTATAAAGTTGAGGAACCACAAAGATGGGAGTGGTACCATTAAAGCAAGCACCTTTTGTGCTCCTGGTTTTATTTTACTTTTTTTTACATAGTCACCACCATTTTTAATGCACTTTTTCTGACGATGAGCAGAGCAATCCATTCATGTGTTTGGAGGATGCTTTGTCACTTACATCTTTTTCTCCACTCTAAAATCATGTGCTGACATGAACTACATTGGCTTCGTAAAAGTTCCACAGGCACTGGTGAATTTTGATCAGTTCAATTTTTTCTGCATAGAGTAATTCAATGACATATCTTTACATCTGTGGCACGTCCATGACAAGAGGTGCTTTCTTAAAGTCTCACACTATCTCTGCAACGGAGATGAAGCTTTTTCTGCTGTCTCCACCACAATCTTGTTTCTTGTATTCAAATCTTGATTTTCTTTGGTGTTTTTATTTTTTAAATTTTTATTTAATTTAATTTTCAGTAACCAATTGCTTTGTAAGAAGTTTGTCTTTACAAACAAAGGTCGTCGTCATCAACAGGTCAACTGGGTCGTTCATGAGGGCACGAAAGGTCAACTCCTACCCAGAATAACCAGTACTGGGATTGTCAACAAAAATGCTAAGGTAATAGAAATATTCTTTAAAAAAAGTTTCCTTTTTAAAATCAACCCAACTTTTATCTGTTAAGACACTTATCATCAGTGGCGTAGCAAGCGAGGGTCATTGAGGGGCAGTCCACCACAGGATGGCACATGCAAAGGGAAGAAGGCATTTTGAGGGGGTAAAAAAATAGATAATTGAAAAAAAAAATAATATTAATAAGTTATAGTTCTTTTGAAGCATCATATAATATAGGTAATAAAGAAATTCTTTTTAAGGCAAAATGATGCAGTTGAAATAAGATAATCTTATTTCAACCGCATCATTCTGCCTTAAAAAGAATTTCTTTATTACATATATGATTATGCGTTATCTAAAGGATTCCGAAAAACAAGTACAACTATCTGGACTTGTTTTTAATGGCATATCAACCTTGGGCAGCAAAGTTGAAGCATTGGTAAAAGCTCGAACTCTGGAATCATAGTACAAGAGTTCAAATCCTAGTCAAAACCATTGCATTCAGCTTTAGGTGCCTCGGGCAGATGAGGCTCGTTAACTCAGCAGAGTATCTCATCTAGGTGAAGGTAACACCGAATGTAAAAAGCACGGGTAAGAGCTGGTAAAAATAGCCTTGTGCCAACCAAAATTGTCATTTAATGATGAGTAGAGATAGGTTAGACCATAGGTCTGTTTTTTTCTCATAGTTTATATCATTAAATCTGTCAACAGCCATTTTAAGATTCTCCATGTTACCAAACAAGTGGCGCCCTCTGGGGTTTGGAGGGAGAACAGAATTTCTTGTTTGTCATTATTATTACTGTTTCTATTATTATTTTTATTATTATTATTAAATGATAAATATGGTTGAATAAATAATGTTATAATGCATTTTTTTTTAAAATCCCCAATGAAACTGATTTAAGTAGAATTAAAACCAGGACGATTATTCACAAATGACATTTTATTTTAGACAATTCTTCACTAAACAATATGGCTGCCATCGGCGGTCACTCATGGTCGAGTATGACTGTCCTCCATCTTGGTCCCTGTAGGCCTTTCGGGAGGACGCCTGCATGTGGTGTCTTTTAACATGGGAAGACTGATGCACCTATTACACGAGTTCAAATCCCAATCAAAACCATTACATTCACTTTCAGAAGTGGTAAGAGCTTGAACTCTGGGATCGTATTACTTCAGTTCAAATCCTAGTCAAATCCATTACATTCACTTTTAGAAGTGGTAAAAGCTTGGACTCTGTAATGGTATTACATGAGTTCAAATCCCAGTCAAAACCATTACATTCACTTTAAGGAGTGGTAAAAGCTTAAACTATGGAATTGTGTTACACGAGTTCAAATTCCAGTCAAAACCATTACATTCACTTTTAAAAGTGGTAAAAGCTTGAACTCTGGAATTGTATTACATGAGTTCAAATCCCAGTAAAAACCATTACATTCACTTTCAGAAGTGGTAAAAGCTTGAACTATGGACTTGTATTACACAAGTTCAAATCCCAGTCAAAACCATTACATTCAATATCAGAAGTGGTAGAGGCTTGGACTCTGGTCACCACACAGCCCCTTGGTAGAGGAGGGAGAGAACCACGACGACTGGAGGCCATTCTCTGTTGCAGCCTTCATTGACCTTCAATGCCGTTGTGTCATTGTTGTCATCATCCGCAATATCCGCCATTGAGGTCTTGCCCTATTTAACCCATAGCTGGAGGGAAGATGGGGATTCATACTTTTCTCAAGGGTATTAGTCGACATGTCAACGTAGACGGAACAACTTCGATTCGAACATCCATCTAACGGTTCCGAAGACCGATTACCTATCCACTGGGCCACGTCGACCCCCTAAGATGTAACTTACACCCCTCAACGTATTGAAGGCTTTTATAGGCAGCAAGGGTGGAGCAATTGGTAAAAGCTTGGACTCTGGAATCATATGATGCGAGTTCAAATCCCAGTCAAAAACCATTACATTCACCTTTAGCTGCCATAGCAGATGGGGCTTGTTAACCTGAGAGAACAACAATACTGAATGCAAAAGTCCCAGGTATATGATGAGCACGTAAAAATGGCCTTGTGCCTAACTTGGGTTAGTGCCTGACCAACTAGATATAATATTGAAGGCTTTTAATAATTTTGGAGGGTTGGTAATATTTAGCTTGGTGCCCCTAGGCAACTTCCTAGCTTGCCCACAGATTGATCAGATTCCAAGCAGCCCCCTTATATATAATTTCAATATATTTAAAATCAAACTCTTAAATGAAAAAGTTTATAAAGTTTTATTCTCAATATGAGTCCCCCCCCAAAAAAAAAAAAAAAATGTGTGTTTGAAAGATTTGAAAAATACACAATTAGAATATGAGATTTGGTAAAGACATGCCCTTTTATTTTTCTTGTAAAAAAAATAAAAAAGAATTTATATAAAAAAAATTGAAGTAACCAATAAAAAATTTTATAAACATAATTGTGTACTGTAATCGTTAAAGTGGTTGTGCCCCCTTCAAAATGCAACTTGCATTCTCCCTAAACATACTTTAATCAAAGAATATATATATATATTTATATATATATATAATATATATGTTGTGGTGAACACCCCTCCGGGATGGACTGTTCCATTATGCATGCGTGAAGCATAAAGAACTAAAAAGCTTGCAGACACAGTGCTGCTGTTTGAGCTGTCGGTTGGGTGCAGGGCTCACTTCCGACATTGTACATAATATAAATACAATATTAACCTCAACCCACGTGTCTGTTGTTCTTGCGACAAGTAGTTGTACTCGGCTCCACAACAATATATATATATATATATATATATATATATATATATATATATGATAGAAAAA
>JAUZSX010026348.1:0-21161 GCA_034780655.1 Idiosepius hallami
TTCTAATTTTCAATCTTTTTTTTTTTCTTTTAACAGAAAAATAAGATAATTTGGATTTTTATCAGAGTAAACAAGTGGAAAATATTTCCTTTTCCTTATCAATAGTTGTCAGAACTAATTCCTCTAGTTCTTAAATATTTACAACTGGTTGGTTTTGGGTTCAGGTAATAAGAATTAAATTTCACATATTTTTTAGTCTACTTTTTCCTCTGTATCTGTGTGTGTGTGTGTGTGTGTGTGTGTGTGTGTGTGTATGTGTCTATCTGTTTGTGTCAGTCTGTGTTTGTTAATGTGCTTTGCAATCGAGTTGAATGGACAGGTAGCTACTGCCTTTAGTTATCAATATAAAGTTCTCTATTTACAGTTAAAAGCTAAATAAGTTAAAAAAAAAAAAAAGAAACCAAACACCATGATTTTAGAAACAGGAAAAAGATAGGAAGGCAACAGGAATTGCCATATCCTCTAGCCTTACAGTGCATACCACATTAACAAACTTATTTTCTTCATATTTTGCAAAATCAAATCAGACGCAGATCACTGGTTTGGTATATTTCTCATTACAAAAAGTTATACCTTATAGCATTGAGATTTTGAAGCAGTAAATTTTCCCTAAATGATATGAAAAAAAAAGAATTGGTTAAACTAAAATATCTCTCGAGGGAGACATTGCTATTTAAAGAAAAAAAATTACATATGAAAATAAAACCTAATAATCAAGTAAGATACACTGACTTACTGAATTTAAACTAAATCAGGTTTTTCTACTGAATTCACTTTACTACACATACCAGTGAAAATGGTAGGAATTTAGCTATGGAAGAAATGGTAAACAATAAACTTTTAACTCAAAGACTATGTAAATAGACTAAAAGACTATAATAAAGTAGAAATGCTCAAAAAATTGTTTTTTTTTTTTTCACAGATTCTAAAAATATATCTATTTTTCATAATTCAGTTTATTGGACTTTTTTTTTGTTGAGGGCATTGTTTTGTAGATGTTCTGACATTCAGTTGAAGATTACAGGTTTAAATTCTATTGCAAGCAGAAATAGCTATGGTATAGTGGGTGAACTCATAAAATAACCCAATAATATATAGTCTCTGCTGTTGGATCTGGGACTGACTGTAGCTTATTTCAGTGTTGGCAGCAGATCGCCGTGAGTGGTTGGCCTTCTTTCAGGATGCAATGAACTCTTTTGGGGGAGCTGGCTTAACCAATCCCAGGAGAATGCCACAGCAGCAACAATAAGAAATAGCTATGAATACTTAGCATAGATTGACATAAAAGCCAATGGAATGAGGACTGTCTATGTGGATGAAATAAACTGTTTCTAGTTCCAAATAGAGTCAGAGATGAAGGTTCCAGATTTTTAGTAAAACCAAGTAAATCCTAAGGGCACATTGGTTAGAATATAATGAATAACAACAAGGATGAATATAGAAATCCAAATAATAATCAAAACTTATTTAAAAAATACAAACAAAATTCATAGAAAAGTAAGGTCCAAACTCAACCAGCAGTTGTAACAATAATAAGTTATTATTATTATAATTATTATTATCTGTGAAGTTTCTTGCTAATAATTAACAGTGTTGGAATTCTAACCCAATATTCTTTCAAATAAATTCAATTTAAATATTGCTACACTTGGCCTTGTATCAATGCTGATCTCAATTATTGTTTTTCATAATCCTTTTTTTCGTAGTACTCATAGAATCATTGATCTCAATTAGTTAAGTACTTTTAGCCTTACCCATTACTCTATTGAGTTCTGATATATACAGTAAGTTTTTATTGTAGACAAACAGACAAAAAATCTCAACTACAATGAGGTTAAGGCAGAAACATCTTTGTTGAATAAAGAAAACATTTTAATAATAACTCTTAAGTAAGAAAATTAAGTCAATACATCTGTTTTCATATTCAAAATTTCCTTGTTATCTATAAATAGTTCGTTAATATGTTTTGTAATCTAATTTTTATATCTAGATGATTAGATAGTCTTTAATACGCATATACACATGGCCCAAAGCAAAAGGCAAAATCCAAAAGACTAGTGGTCTGCTATGTATTCATCAACAACATCAGATGTTGATAAGATATCTCTGACACATAAAATAATACCCAGAAGGTTATCTCCTTTTAAGGAAAATCTTGGCCTCAGTCCAGAAAAAGAAACAAGCAAATAAAAAAATAAAAAAAAAAACAGCCAGCAGCCAAAAGGTTAGCCATGTTGCTTTTAAGAATTGGTAGTTAATACCTTCCAGGAAGCTTAATATAGTCAGAACATTAATTTAGCAAAGTTTGGAACAAAAACAAACAAAAAAAGAAAATTGGTTGAACATGCAAATTCCTAAACAACCACCTGACCTGTTAACTAAATAAACAGAGAACAGCTTTCAAGTTCTGACAAGTTACACATTGAAAATTTGTTTGCCTAGAAAAATAATAACCATACCACACTGAGAATACAGACCTCCACCTAAGTTTATTATAATAATCTTATTCAAGTTGATTCTATATTTTGAATAAATATTTTCAACCTTAACTAGAAATTTTATATAAATTGAAATATCAGTTTTCATTATTTAATAATATTATATATGATTTTCTATATTAACATGCAGAGTTTTATCAAATATCCGGGCTTGATGTAATCTGAACAACATTTATTATCATAATAAACCTTATTCAATGCTTCTCAAACTTCAAGGAACCAATCAAAAATTGATTGCAGAATTAACTTTTTTCATCCTTGTAAAAATACTTTTTAGAATGTTTTTAAAAAATTCAGAATTTGAACAAAAATCTGGCAGTTAATCTTCCAAATTTAAGAATAATATCACAAAATCAAAATTTATTTGAAATCGAATCATGAGTTTTTATGTATAATTATAGATAAATAATTTAATAAGATACATTGAAATAAAGATAAGAAATATACAAAAATTTCTATGAATTTCTTCAAATTCAAAAGTCTATTAAAACAAATCAATAAATCAAAATAATTTCTATTGAAATATATTTGAAAAAGATTAATTAAGATTGAAGCATAATGTCTAAGCAATAAAAGAAAAGCACAGATGTTATGAATGACACCCAGCTTGACCTGAAAAAGTTATAGTAGAAGTAGGCAATAAAAATCTTACTTTCAGTGGATGATATAAAAGTCTATATTGACTTTGGGACCATAGAGTTTAGATCTGGTTGGAACAATTATTTAGTGAAAATGTATTAACAGAATTACAAGCAGAAATAGCTACGGTATGGAACAGAATGTTACTATGGTTTGGTGAAAGGACTTGTTTGTATAAATTGTATTGTGTAATTTTTGACATAAATAAGAAAATTAACTATTATTAGAAAACGGTAGAAAAAATGACAGTATTATAGATCAATATTACATAGTTTTAAATAAGAAATTCGACCAACAATGATATTATATTTGATTATTTGTAAGGTTTACAAAAATATTAAATAATTCTTAACCCTTGAAATAAAATTAAGCTTATGTACATAAGCATAAATAAAGGGTTTACAACTGATAATACCGGGTATCAAACATAATTGACAGAATTGTATTTGAAGTTTAGTATTAGGGTTTTGTTATGACAAAGTTCTCTTCCATATTTATCTTTTTTTTAATGGTTTTCAATATAAAGATTTTTAGGGTGCTATAGTATTTTAAATAAACCCCGAAATTCTTAAAAGAATCTTTTAGTCTACAGCTATTTGCAAATATAAATAAAAGATAAGATTTTTATAGATGCTCATAGAATAAATCTTTAGATAAATGCCTATAAACAGGTAGTAAGTATCAAATTTCTAAAATCAAGCCAAAAAACATTTTTTTTACATGCTTACCAAAACATTAGATGGATATATCAAGCTACTTAACTGCATGGTAAACATACGAACAAATAAATAAATATTTTCTCTTAAAAAAGTAAAAAGTAAACTATGCCTAAAAAATATGGAATATCCAAATTAGGATGTATCAGCAAAAACTTGCAAATTGTATGATGAAGTGTGATTTATTGAACGCCTACACTAATTACAATATCTCCTACTTGATCACCTAATTTAACCAACACACAACTTGGCCAGTGCCAACAGGGATGACCACTTACTTTAAGAAATGAAGGTATGCAGTAAAATATAATAGTACCCATGGGAATAAAGAAATTAGCACAATGTGTTTTAGTTTATAACATAAAATTCTTTTCATTAAACTTCTCAAAGGAAATAAAAATATGAATAACTTGTTCTAAAAAAATATCCACGTTACTTTCAGCAAGATTGCAAAACTAATAAAACCAAAATAAACCCAAAATTTTCATTGAAATACGTTACATGTTTTTCTAATTAAACATCAAATTCACGTTTTGCTTTTAAATCCTATTCAAATATTTTTTTGTTTGTTTTCTGAAATGAAGGATAAAAAGGTAATTGAGAAATTTCAATATCTTTTTAAGATTTTTATAAAATATTCATGTAATTAAACAAACAAAATTATGAAATTTTATTTATCTACTTAAATAAAGTTGAATGAAATTGGGCATATCCATTTTTTTTCAGTCATTTAATGCAAAGAACAACTATTTATTCAATATTATCTTTCTTTTATAATCTGGTTGTTAAAAGAACACAAGCATTGAAACTTTATATGGAAGGAATAATGAGATCCATACCTTTACCACGGGAACTTTTGAAAATTTTATTAAAAAATTTAGGAGAAAAAAATCTTTGGATTCTTTAAAAGATTTTTATTTGAAAATTGTTATTTTCTATAAATTTTTAATTAATAGTTTATAAAAGTTAATCAATTTAGTTTGTATTTTGTCTGATTTCAAGAATTATTATGGATTCTTTGAAAAAACCCAAAAGATTTGAATAAAATGTTGTATGAATCTATTGTTAGTAGTTTTTGCCTTTCAGCAAAAATTAGTCTTTCAAAACAGATGATTAACAATAACCACCATTGAATAAGTTAAAGCAACCTTACTATACATGGGTAAATATAAGTTTGGCATTGTTATTAAGTGCAATTGGGGAAGGTTGGACGTAATTACTAGAAATTTTAACTTCTTTCTGTTGATATTGAAAGAATTTAGTAAAAACAAAATTTTGTAAAAAAAAAAAAGAATGGTTTTAGTTTTCAGTTTTGAAGAAAGAGATTTAAAGAAATGCTAATGTTTCATAAATGGGCATAAAATTAATAATACCAGAAAAGAACAGTAAAATTTTCATAAATCAAGAATGATTAAGAGCATTCAGAGAGCAAAAACCTCCTTCACTAAAAGTTTATAGTGATACTCTCCTTCTAAATAATTCTACACAATTTTTATATGCTATTTTTACAGAAATTTTAATATGTTTATTGGAATATCTAATGTTAAAATGATCTTGGTGAAATTTGCAATTGATATATATATAATCCAAACTTTGAGCAGCGCGGGTTGAGCATTGGTAAAAGCTTGGACTCGGAACCATATTACGCAAGTTCAAATTGCAGTTAAAAATCATTTCATTCACCTTTAGCTGCTTTGGGCAGATGGGGCTAGTTAACTTGGGAGAGCAACTCGTCTAGGTGAAATGAAACACTGAATGCAAAAAGCCCAGGTATAGAGAGCACATAAAAATGACCTTGTGCCAAACTTCGGTTGCTCAACCAAGTAAATATAATATAATTCTAACTTGAACTAGTGGCTAGTTTTAAAAGGATTGAATATGATATAATTTTGAAATATTCTTTTAAATCTTAATATCCAAAAAAAGTTTTGGATTATCATTAAAATTTGATTTCAACTTCCTTAGGCCCAAACACAACAATGGTAAAAAAATATCCAGTTCACCTCATTAATTCCCACATTAAGATACAAATTGACAGGTAGACAAAAAATGAAGATATGTGGGGGTAATTAACAAACTTATGCACAAACAACATAGCATAATTATCAGGCATAGAAAGTTCATATTCTGCCTATTTTGTTGTGATCAATTTTGACTAAATATCAGTGGAAAAATAACTATAAAAATACTTTTTCTCTCTTGTAGGCCAAAAGATGGGTTGGTTGGTCTTAAGAGATTAGTAAGTATTTCCAAAAAGATCCAGGTCCGCTACGTTTTTGAATAAGTGCCAATCCATTGACACCCTCCTATGAGCTAAGCCTGGTGCTAAATTTGTAGTTTTTGAAAACCATATGAAATACTAATAGAAGAAAAAAAATACTTTAAGAACTCATTAAAAAACGAAAAAAACAACAACAAAAAACAAAAATAAAGTTTGAAATATGCAACATATCTAAGTATACAAAATATTGGTTAGTAGTTAGTGGAGAAGCATCTCATTAAAATGAATTCTACTTTTTAATGAAACGAAAAAAGTGCTGCATGAGTGGGAGAAAAGATTTATGGGAACATAGAAGAAAAGCTATTAGGAATTTAAAAGTTCCAGATAGTGCTAATTCTAAAGTGAGCAGCTCAAGTTGCAAAGTCTGGGAAGCAATTTGGATTCTGCAACCAAATTCGCATAATTACAAAAAAATGAAACAACGAAATAGGTTTTAAGAACCTAAATAGCAAATTCTTCCAAATTAATAAATTGGCTGCATTCCAATTTTATATTCTTTTTCTTATTAGAACCATATTTATAATTAGAAAACCATGGAAAAAAACAACAAAAACAGTCTTGTTCTTTTAAAGTGGTTCTGACATTGCTTGAATGCTTTTAAGAGCATATCAATTTTTTAACCATTTTAAATACTGAAAACAAACATTTTTAATAAACTTTCTTTTTTGTTTTTTTGAATTAGGTTATTAGAATAACAGTAATTATACTATTCAATCCATAGCTGAACAAATTACAGTGACTGATAGAATTACAAGGATCATTACTTTCTAAAGAGTATTAATCTATAAGTAAATATAACTAAACAACCAAAATTTGAATATGTATATTATGTTACCAAAGTTTAATCACTGAATCACTTTACCATAGGGACAGTCTCTCAAATAGTATGATCATCTTTTGCGAATCTAGCAAGTACATGCGGAGAGTATAAGGTTTAGTGGTAAAAGTTTAGCCTTTTGCTTAATCATTGATTGATCTACCTTGTATATTTTCCAATTAAAAAAATGCGTTAATTTTTTTTTTTATTTAGCTACGAATTAATTATAACTACAACTGTTCCTAAAATTTATTTACAAAATACATTTCAGAAAAATGGTTTGTTATATCAAACCACTTTAAATAGTTGATATGCAATGAAACAAAGAAAGAAAACCTAAATCACATGCATTTGAAAAAAAAAGCTATAAGCCTAATTAGAAAAATACATACAATAAGGCAGAGAGAATTTATTGAGAGGCAGCATGTAATTAAGAAAGAATTAAGGATAAGATTTAAACCATTATTTGTTGGAGTTGGCTATATTAAATGACTAAGAGGATATGATGGATTAACTCCTTTAATTAATTTGAATTGCGGGTTATCATTTTTTATTCAGTTTAGGGGATGAGGCATGATTCTTTATTTTATTTACAAACCTCAAGGTCTGGTAAATAAGTTGAAATTGATCTATAAGTTGGAGCTTGTTAAAAAGTTTTGATTTTCAACTTGTGTTTATTTGTCCCTAATTTAAAATCATTATTTAAAACTAGGGCTTAAAAGGAACCAATCAATAAGTTGTCAAAATAGGTATTTTTCTCTATCATATAAAACTCAATTTCATTCACTTTTAAATTGTATGACTAAGTTGTTTTGTAGTTCCAGTTGTTTGTTTCCAAAATAGTCTATTTTAATCTTTATATCTTTTTCTGTATTTCATAACAAAACTGGACTACTAAGTAATTGCAATATCTATTTTACCTGGTATAATTACCTTCTAAATACTGATGTTCACAACTTGAATAATTATTCTTTATAAAAAACAACTTTCGATTAAAATCAATTTAAAGTTTGTCATCTAAAAAACTGGTGATGAATCTAATATGGGCCATGCTTGCTTCCACTTCATACATTATTTTTGTTTCTTTTCAATGTTATAACCAATGATAACATATGAAATAGATATTGTAATTTATTTTAGTTAGAAAGGTATTTGAATTCAACTTCTATATCTGTATGCATTCAAAACATAGCATACCTATTCCAGGCATGATATCAAACTGAATCCATATGATAAAATAAAATGCGCCATTGTTTTCTTAAAAATAATTTATCAACAAAATCAACTTTTTTTCTCAACAAAGAATGAATAATTAAAACTAAATTATTCTTACAGAAAGATTAAGTCAACAAACAGATTATCTTTATAAACTGTTACTTAACAAAAATGTATTAATGAATTACATTATTATTTTTTAAAAATTATTTCTACACAAAGAATGTCAACAAAAATAGATATTTTGTTTAAATTTTTACTCAACAAAACAGCATTATTTCTAATAGTCTTTAAAAAATTTTTATTCCAATAAGTTTATGGTATTAAATAATCCCCTGAGCTATATAAACATAGTACATAATAAATGCATATCAATCTACTATTTACAACTAATGTACAAATAAGATAAAAGTATCAAATAATAAACAACTAACAGCAGGATTATTCTAGTAATCTATCATTCCTCAAGAGAAGAAAAATAAGGAGTAACTTGATGGTGGAAGAAGAAAAAGAAATGATGATGGTGTCCCTTTAGTCTTTTTAATGTTTGTCTATTCCTTAGTTTGATTTTATTGATTATATGTACGTGTGAGAAATTACTGTATCTTAAACTGGCAAGTATAGATTTTCTTTATTAATGCAGTGCTTGATGGTCTTTAAGGCAGATTACAATAAATAAAAAGATATAATTTTGAAAATAAGAAAAAATTGTATTTTTCTTTTTGAACAAACTAAATGAATTCAGCTAATTCAATCCTAGCAATGACCATGCATCATTAAAACCCTTTAAATATAATTTAGTAACAAAAAATTATGGTAAGAAACAAACTATGTGTACATTTACTATTTGAAATTTTAAAAGATTGGAATATGTTTCATGGTATATAAGATGTAAGTATGTAAGATTGTATATTAACCTTAGCAATTTAATGCAGGGAACTATTATCTTGATTTTTTTTGTTAGATTGGTAAAATAACTGTATTGAACATAAGTCTGAATGAAAAAGAGTATCTTTAACTTTTCCAAGTATATTATTCTAAAAGCAAATGTAACGATTTGACTAAGATTTGAGCTTATTGTTACAAATATGTCTTTAGCAATTACCAACAGGTGATAAAGGCTTATCCTATACAATGTTCATATAATGAATTATTATTAATTAAATTTTATAATAAATTATTTTTCTATTATTATTTATAATTATTCCTGCAATTGTCTAGTTTAACCATAATTAGAGTTACCTGTATTTAATTCCATTAGGTATTTGTAGATTGAAATTAATTTTGTTTTAAAATTTACCAATAAATTTCTAATTCACAGATAAATATCTCAATATTATAAAACAGTTATCTTTGAACTGGTGCTCTCAATATTGTAAATAAAGAAATTAGTTAAAGAACTCTTCTCCAATTTCCATCTCTGTTAAATTTCATGAATGTAATATAAGTAGTATATATGTTCATCAAATTTATTGTGTGTGTGTGTGTGTGTGTGTGTGTGTGTATTAAATTTTCTATTCTATATGAATCACTTGTTTGTTTATAACATCAAGGATTACTGAATAAGTTTATTATAATGTAAATAGATGTTCTACAATATATTTATTTTCACACAAATTCTGGTGGCTGAAATGAAAAATGCTATTGTTCTAAATATATCTTAGGAGTTGAATAAATACAATATATTGAAATACTGTTTTCTAACAAGTTGTTTCAAGTTGAAAATCAGTAAAGTAAACGAAAAGCTTAAAAAGGATTGCTGCCAAAGGATTAATCAGAAATACAATTAAAAATCATGTCTAACAGAGTTACTATTTCATTTGGGTTAATCAAATATTTAGAGATTAGTGTTTCTTCTACAGGAACTAAAGACCTGTTTGTTCAAAAGATACATAAACTGAAACTAAGAATTTAGTATTCAATTACGTAAATCTAGTTCATGTAAACAGATCTTTACTCTTTTAGTTTTATGTATTTTAATGATTTTACATTTGGGAACTAGTGAAAATATGAAAAATATTCTTGAACCACTATGCAATAAAAAAAAAATCAATATTTACAAAGTAAATGAGCATTTTTAAATATAATAAATAAGCCCAAGTGAAGTAATTTTCTTAGTGGGGATTTGAAATAAAAGATAATATGTTCAAATCATAAAATATAAAAATTGGGGTAAAAAATTACCCGAAATGTTCCCCATTTTCAAGAATAGTAGAATATTTAATGAAAATGGTAGAATCTATTACAATTTATATTTATACCAAATAGGATTATAGTGATAGAGTATAAGCTGTAATATTTATAGGTTTAAATAAGTTTATTTTCGACTGTGACTTGGACATTGAATATAAAAATTAGTTTTTTTTTCTGTATATGATCAGTATGTTAAATAAAAGTTGTTTTTTTTTTGCATTTACAATTTTATTAAGATTAAACTATTCTTAACCAATCAATTCAGAAACTATTTTCAATTTATACATTTTTTTATCAAATAAATATTAAAGTCAATCAGTAAATTGAAAAATATTGACCTGTGATTCAAATTTTGAATTATCATAAATATCTATGAATAGTACAATTGAATGCTTATCACAAAAATAATCTTAATCATAAATTAATTCTCCAAATGACTTAAGAATTATTAATAACCACATTCCAAATTACGTTATTTTTAGTTAAGAGTATATGGATTTTCTTGACTCATCTCTATTCAGTATAACCATATAACCCACTATAGACACAGACAACTCCTATAGACAGTAAATAATCTATATTAGAACTAATCTGGCCAATATAGCTGTTGGCTTAATGGCTACCTTCTAAGCAGCAATGTCAATGCTCAAAGAGACATATTGCTTATGAGAATTCTTAGCTCTCTAGTAATTACTAACATGTTAGTTTGTACTTTTTCTCCATGCATCTGTGTCTCACTGTATGTGTGTTTGTATTATACAACACACACACATGAATCAAGTATTGAGTAGCCTAATTTATCACAACATATACTAAACCTAATTTCAAAGAAAAAAGTCAACTAAAATATAGATTTGTGAAGACAGGAATTACAGTGTTTAAAAAAAGACTTAAGTGAAACACTTACCATGTGTGAAGTCTTCTTTGAATGTGACATTACCCTTTTCAATGACATCTGTAAAGGACGGCCAACCACACCCTGAGTGGAACTTTGAATCAGATGCAAAAAGCTTATTATCACATACAATGCAGGTGAATATCCCTTCTTCGTTCCAGCTCACGTATTTGCCAGAATAGGCTCTGAAAAATTAGATAAAAAGTATGAATTATATCTTCTTTTTTATACACAGCTATATGCAATCAAATATAATGTCTATGTATAGAGAAGTACTGGGATTAAAAATTAATTCACTTCATTTTAATTCTAATACTTCTATAGTATGCAATCAAATATAATGTCTATGTATAGAGAAGTACTGGGATTAAAAATTAATTTACTTCATTTTAATTCTAATACTTCTATAGTGTTATACAGATAATATAAACAATATACCTATTTCAATAAAATATCAAGTAGTTCTCAACATTAGTAAATAACAGGTCATTCTTGAAATTACAGGATTTACTTTATTTATTACATTTCTGTTCTTTATTTATAAGATAATAAAAACAAGAAGGGTTAATTCAAACCAAAACAAATATATATATATATATATATATATATATATATATATATTACCAACCAATTACATAAAAGAGAACATCTAAGCAGTATAAAACCAAAACATCTTCATTTGACGTAGAATACATCAATATATGAATACATAATCTAAAAAGTTCTCTCTTTGTTTCATTTTCTATTTTTAAAAAAAGTGTAACAATTTCATTCTATATACATTTCCACCTGTATTATTTAAGAAATAATTTAAATATGGTAAATATTAGTGTCTTCAATAAAGAATATGCAGTTCTTTTCAACAGTTTCATTTGCATACTGACTTTCTCTCACTAATGTAAGGTATCATAATATTGATATAGCATTTCAACAGCAAAATGAAATTGCAATCAATTCATATATGAGTACAGTATGAAATACCTTAAAGTATTAAATTCGAGTACCAACCTCTCCATGTCCTGCTTTAGAGTCTTTTTAAGACTTATAATTAAATTCTAGCAAAAATTTTCCATTATGACTCTTTCAAACTATTTGTTATTAGAATTAAAATTTCTAAAGATCTATGTTGAAAAATTTAGATCATTTAAAGACAGAAAAATTTGGTAGTTATCAGTAAGCATGTTAATCAGCAACAATATAAGGTAAGAATAGATTTACAAGGCCTATAAATAAAAGTTAGTACATTTATATAATATATATATATATATATTATATATACTTACTACAATAAATAGAGTTTAAAAATAGTTTATTAATATTTGCAAAAATGTTTTTAAATAATTTTTTTTAAATAATAAGTAAAAATTCAAATATTCCAAAATATTTAGCTTCTTTGCATGACCAATGTGAAAGTCTTAAGTTTCAAATTCTAAACATTTATCTTTTAGCAAAAGTGTCATATGGATTTTCAGAATGACTAGAATTTGAATTATAGCCATAATGAATGAATAGCAGGAGTTATATATAGTTACATTTTAGTTTTTAAGAGAGATTGATAATGAAATGCACATCTATAAAGAGAACTAATGAAATTTGAACCAAAATAGCAAATACTATTGATGTAAGAGTCCTCCAAATTTTCAATCATTCAATCTAGCCCAAAATGTAAAATGGGCTTTATTAACATTAAATCACATTGAATTATAATTCAATGTGATTAATGTTAATATACTCAATTCCTTGCAAGGATAGTAAGTGTTAAATCAACCTGCCATACATTTTCATTTTCAATAAGATAGACCTTCTATTTATTTAGACCAATATGTTATCATTCAAGCTAACAGTTATGATATAAAACATTCATGAGTGATTGATCTAATTATGTTACACAAGATTATATTAAATGGCAAGTACAAGAAAGAAGACAAATCTGTTTAACTTTGCTAGTTTCCTTGAACATTCTTCTTCCTATAAATAGATGGTGTCAGCATCTCTTCCAATTCAATTTTGAAGAAAGAGCACAGACTTCGTTTTTATATTAGAAGATATCTGTAGAGAGAAAAATCAAAGGACCTAATGCAGACAGATCAAGTAGAATCTACTGAACTGTATAATGCTTCAAGTTGATAAATTTAAAAGATTCCAAAGTAAAAAAAATAACTGCTGAAAAATTGATCTCTTTGAAGTATTTCAACTGTTATGCTCCTAGGTAATGCTTATTTGCTAGTTCAATATATAACAGAGACCAATAGAAATAAGCCAGTCAGTATCAGTCAATACATAATTAGAAATAGATAAAATATAATTAAATGAGATCATTGCAAAAAAAAAACAACAAAAATGAAAAGATTTCATATTGACTATTTTACTAATCTGTTTATTCAGCTAGTAGGGAGTGGCAGTAAAAAACAGAAGAGCCTAGCCAGTAGTCAATGACAACTATGGTGATGATGATGAGAAGAAAACCAAAAATAAATAAGATATTTCTGGCAAAACGAATAGAAGATTATTAATAACAATAACAACAATATTTGGGAAGGAAATGTGACAAAGAATCAATAAAAAAAACATTTTCAACTTTGACTCAATTTGAAAGAAAATAAAAAAAGAGAATTACTTTTTTTTGGAGCATTTTTTTTCTCTTTTTTTTATTGAATTGGGAAATTGAAGATAGTCTCTTGTGGAATAATAAAAAACAGAAAACAAGGTGTAATGATGAAATGTAAAAAAAAAAGTCAATAGTAACTAGTTTAAGTAGATGTTCCAAATAGCTAAGCAAAATTGTTGGGGTTTTTTGTTAATATCTTGGAAAATGCTTTTCATTTGCATGGAAAAAAAACCATGAGAGAGATAAATAGAAAAACAGAAATTACAAAAGAGATAAATAGAAAGAGAAAAATCATGAGAAAGATAAATAGAAAGAGATGAATAGATAGAAATCAGTAGAGAAAGAAATCATTTAATAGAGAGAAATAGAAAGAGATAAATAGACAAATCAGTAGAGGCAAAAATCATGAAATAGAGAAATAGAAAGTGAAATATATAGAGAGAGGGGGGAGAGGGAGAGAGAGAGAGAAGATGAGAAAGGAAGAAAAAATATGAAAGAAATCATGAATAAGATAAGTAGGAGAGAAAAGATGAGAGAGATAAAGAGAAAGAAATCAGTCAAAAGAGAGAAATTACAAAGTACAAAGAAAAGAAATATGTCATGAAAGATACAGTGAAAGTGAAAGAGAGTAGAACTTAGGAAGAGAGAGAGTAAAAAAAAGGAGGCAAAAAAAAAAATAAAGAAAGTATAGGAAAGCAAGATAGAAAAAGAAAAAATTATTGGCTGAAATTAGAGAGAGAGAGAGAGAGAGATAGAGAAGTGAAAGAAGGTGAGAGAGATGAGAGAGACAAGCAAAACGAGAGAGACAAGCAAAATGAGAGACAAGCAAAACGAGAGAGACAAGCAAAACGAGAGAGACAAGCAAAAAGAGAGAAACAAGCAAAAAGAGAGAGACAAGCAAAAAGAGAGAAACAAGCAAAAAGAGAGAAACAAGCAAAAATAAACAAGCCAAGAGAGAAGGAAAAAAGGAGGGACAAGCAAAAAGAGAGAAACAAACAAAAAGAGAGAGACAAGCAAAAAGAGAGAGACAAGCAAAAAGAGAGAAACAAGCAAAAATAAACAAGCCAAGAGAGAAGGAAAAAAGGAGGGACAAGCAAAATAAAAGCAACAACCAAAACAAAACGAGAGACAGCTCAAAGGAAGTAAGATAGACGAGTGAAGCAAAACAAGAGAGACATGTGAAAGAAAATGACTACACAGCTAATCTTGAGTTGGCGTCAAAAAGGTTATTATATCAGTGACCAGTGGATCATAACTGATGCGCTACACAAAGATTAGAATCTAACCAAATATTTTCTCATAAATGAATATATCATAATTTCATTTTGCTGTTGAAACGTTACATCAATATTATGATACCTTACATTAGTGAGTGAGGGTCAGTATGCAAATGAAACTGTTGAAATAATGTGCATATTCTCTATTGAAAACACCAATAATCTCTATAAATTATTTATTGAATAATAAGGATGGAAATGTATATACAATGAGATCAAAATAATATACTGTAGAGAAGCTTAGTGGAAGTGTTAATTGTATGAAGACAGTTTAATTGCCTATTGGCTTTCTGGTGAGTTTCAATTAATTTTCAAGTAATTTCCCTTCGGCAATTCTATTGTTGTTTTTTTAAAGATTGAAGATAGCATTTGTTCACTTTAGACAGTGTGTGCTTATTATTAATTCATTTTATTTTACCCTGACTCATGATTTTTTTTCAAGACTGACAAGATTCATTTTATAGACTATTTCATGTTTTTTCCATTTGTGTTCCATTGGTTAGAATAATAATGATTATAAACAGTTTCTAACCATGTCTATTTTCACTTTTAATTGATAAATATTTTAAAGGCTTTTAAATGTAATGGAAACTACAGTATCATTTCCAAGGCTCTTTTATGAATAATCACCAAATGGGTCACATTTAAGAACCACAGTTATTACATATTGGTCTTCTAAGGATAGAGGGGTCAGTACTATAAAATTTGTTTAAAAAGGTGCTACTTTTAGAGGCCCCTAAGTTCATCTTAAAAAAAAAAAGTCATCTTTGGTTTCCTAAAAACTCAGCAGATTAATCTTCTGACAACTTGATAACAAAAAATAACTTACTATAACTCAAAAGTGAATATAAATAATGTTAGTGAATAATCAAACTCCTCAAATATTCAGGTAAATAAATTCTGTGTATATTGATAATAATAATAATAAACATCGGTAAATTACAATAAACAGTATAATACAAACTATGAAGCCCGATCTTAAATATTCAGACAAATCAAGAAACGTTGTGTAAACTGTGATATGAAAGAAAATAAATTAGTATATATAACATAAATAATAAAATATTTCGGATTTTCAAAATAAATTCAGATAAATAAGGAGACAGGATGAATAGGCATAAGAACAATCAAAATAATCTAAAAATACCAATTATGAAATCTTATATAAAAAATACTGAATACTTTTTTAGAAAGATAGTTATGACATTAACTGATAAATTATAAAAGTGCACATGCCATGCCATCAAATAAAGAAACCTAATCCAATTGGTTTAAATGAGTAAACATTCAAATTAAATTATTAAAAAAAAACTGTACAAAACAAATGGTTTCAATGGATTAGGATCAAATATTTTATAGCATAATTTTGTAAAGATTATCTTTTGTATCTTCATAGTTTGGGCTTTTTAATGAATGAAACAAATGAATCAATAAAAACAAATTAAACTGATTATAATAAGGAAGTAATGATAATAATTTTGAGTATTTTGAGTGTTTAGTTTTTTTTTGTTTTTTTTTTACATCTATATTAAACAAATAAAGATTTAGAATATAAAGAATAATTAAATCAAATCATTGTTGGAAAGCTAGAAAACTTGTTTTTGCTTAAATTTCTTTTTTTTTTTTTTTATAACCTTACTTGGTACACATGTCCCATTAGTCTTTAGTATATCTTGGTAGAATTATTTTATTCAAAACAAAAGACTTTTTTTTTTAGAAAACAAGATAAGATGTAAAGGAAAATCCTAAAAATTAAAATAAAAATTATTTTCAACCAAACATGAAATTTTTTTAGTAATACCAAGTAAATTAAAACTTAATATATTTTAATAATTCTACAATACAGAATAACCACTTAGTTACTGTAAATAATCAACTGTAACTGTTGAACACATTAAATGCAAGGTTAGTTATCCATTGCAGAGGTCTTAAAATAGAATTTTAAACTTAAATATATTTGGATAGTAGATGGTAGATAGATGGAATAAAGAATGTTCTGACAAATCTATTTATACATATCAGAGTTGTTCAAATAGGTTGTTCTAACCAACGTGTTTGCCATGATCAATAGTTTGGATCATCATTGATGTGAAATGTTTTAAAATGTCTAAAGGAGGTCAAACTTTTGTTAAAAAAATGATGAAAATAAATACAGGAAGTTTGCTTTGATATAGAGAACTTTTAATTTAAAGCTAACAAGATCTCATAACATATTCATCATATTTAGATGATATTCCTAAATGTAAAGATAACTATATCAGATGAACAAAATATTGATGTCAAATTTTCACTCCAACCACCTTGTAAAATACAGTAAACAATCTGACCTGCATGCTTTCCACTTTTTCACTTATGAATAGCTATAATATTATCAAGTGTGAGTTGAAAGAGTATTTGGTTGAATATCTAATCATTGAGGTATCAAGTTGAACATGCTGAATTCATAGTCTGGCTTGCTAAATTCAAACTCTAGTTGGCTTGCTGTATTTACTTTTTGCATTCATACCAACAGAAAAAAATCCATTCATCCAGTAAAATGATCAGGTATATGGAATCTCTTAGTTATTCATTCAACATTTACCTTGAATTAAAGCCAATAACTTACATGCAAAATCATTACATTCAAGCAATTTTAAACCATTGTAAAAGTTCTGGTATTCAGATAACTGACAAATTTTGGTTCCCATCAAGGATAGTTAAAATTAACCAGACAAAACCCTTTTTGCAAATGATCTAGAAAAGCATGTGAAGTCAGTTTTCATTCATTGATTGAGTTAAGCATTGCTTCATGTTGTTCTTGGGTTGGATGCTAAGGAATAAAGATTGATTATCAAAATACATTAAAGCTGGCTTTATACAGAAAATCTATTTAATTTCCAATTTATCAAATATTTTCATAAAATATTATAAAATAATAATATTCATTTCAATGATATGCAGTCAGGGATCTTCAGAATACCTCCTCAAGGCAGTTTCACAAAATCATTAAATGGTTTCAGGCCTTATTATTACAAGTATCTTTCTTATTAGGCCTAGACAAATTTGTCACATTTCTGGCTAACATTCAGTAAAGGATGGATTAAAAGATCAACAGAATTTGTTCTTAATACAAGTTCCCATAATTCAATAACTTAATAAACTGATTTGTGGAAACTGTCCAGTGATTAAAATCGTATGCTAGAGTGGTATGGTTGGTTCATACACTATGAGATAAATAAAGATTTTTAGCTGAGAAGAAACAAAGTTCTTTAAATCCTAAGAAATGGCTTATTGGTTATGTTTTTATTATCAAAATAATTTAGAAGTTAAAAAAATACATGAAAGAAAAAAAGTAAATAAAATTTTCTCCAATCAGAATGCATTAAAAATAGATTTTGGTTTCAACTGTATCATTTGAAAAAAAAATGAAATTGAAAAAAATTTCTACAAAAACATTTCCTGAAAATTTTAGATAGAAATTGATAAAAGCTTTTTAATCAATAATATTCATTTACAAACTTAACCAGATTTCTAGGAGAGAAAGAAAAGAAATTAATATGTATACCAATTTACCAATGTAGCTAAATGTAATAACAATATTAGTACTTGAAAATATGTTTTAAATATGATTAATAAATATGCTAGATGTTTGCTACTTTTTCAACCTCCATTTAAATTAAAACTGCAAATAGAATGTATAGAATTTAATCATTTTCATTTTTTTTTAGTTGATTCTATTTATCAAACACTTTTTAAAATAAATAAATAAAAATCTCTTTAAAAAACTTACATAATTTAATTTTTCGCCATTATAAAAATAAGTATACAGTGCATGCAAGTTTTACATAAAGAAATTGACTTAATGCTTACAATATTTTTAGATCTTTAAAATTTGATCAAACATTATCTATTAATCCAATCTTTTAAATTTTTCCAACTCCTGTAAAAGAAATTTTTCTTTATCTTTGTTGAACTTTAATTTACCAACACTGTATTTTTAACTGCCGAATAAAATTCGTTCAATTTTACAACAGATTTGTATATACCATAATTTGTGACTAACTAGCATAGATTTTTTTTAAAGAATATAGAGTTACATTGAAAAATATTATGGAATTTATCACAATATTTTGATCAGTAACTTCATCTTTATTTTTAAACACTTTAAATGTCTATTAAATATGGTTTGATTTTTAACAAAAGATCAGACTTTTTGGCTATTTAATGAGAGAATAATCATTTTTGGTAAATTATCAACATGTTTTTTTTTGTAAAACACTAGTTACACTATTTAAACCATAGTGGAAGGAATAAAAGGATAAAAACTCACATATATTACGATTCCAGAATTTGAGCCCTTATGCACTGTACATTTAATGAACTTAATGACTAATAATCTATAGAAATAATGAGTTCCATTCCAAAAACTATATTGAAAGAATAAGTAAATAATGTTCAGGGATGGACTGAGAGTTTTATGGGCTCTTGAGCAAAAAAAAAAAAAAAAATTGGCTCCATCCTCCCATTTTTTACAATTAAATGCTTGATGTAGAGGCTGTGTCACGGGTTATCTTTGCATATTATCTTAAATATGTTCAGTATTCAGCTACAGCCATTAGATACACATTATGATATGCAGGCAAAGTGGAATGACCCAAGTCAGAATGCATGCATTGGAGTATATAACAAGGAGATCATTGATAATTTTATTAGCAGACAACCTATTCATCATATTTAGATGTAATCAACCGAGGGCCCCCTTTGTAGTGCCAAGCTCTCGAGCATAGTATAATTGAACAATGGCTCAATCAGCTTCTGATAATATTTGTTTGTTTTTAAGAAATAGTCAATTACTCACTTAAAATATATTTTGCAAATGAAAACAAAAAGAAAAGCCATAGACTATCTTTTGATAAACACTTTTGATACTACACTTTAATCCTTAACATCAAGTTCTTTGTGTTAGATTTTATATTTGACATTGTTGTTTTTGGATTTTAGTGTCATAAAGATACAAAAAGAAAAAGTTGAAAATATTTAAGTGTGAGAGATCACAAATGTTGTAGGCAGGAAAAAGTATAATGATAAATATAAAAAATACATACTTCTCCGTCCCTTTCTCCTGCGTAACATGGTACTGTACAGAGTTTAACTTTTCCTTCAGTTCCTCTTTGGAGTATGTGACTGGACACGTGCCACTGGCAGCGTCGTCGCATGATGATTGGAGTTTTTTGAGAGCCGGTGAAGTCTCCCGTTTAGCAGTTATAGCATGCAACAAGTTCATGCAGACAAAAGAGTAGAATTCTCATTAGCACCTGAAATAAAAAAACAAAAACAAAGAATTACTACAATTAAAAAAAAATAAAAGCACAATCATCATTAAAGAATTTAGAATGTAATTTTTGTTATAGACTATAGTGCATTATTAAAGTTTTCAACTAGCCGAAGTGGAATTTTATATAAAATTTGTTTGAAAATAAAATGAAAAATTTTACTAGTTCAGCATATTTTTTAGTCACACAGGAAATAAATAAAGCAAAGCTTAAATCTGTGCACAATTAAAATTCATTAAAAAGACAGCATTGCTTAGACTTTATTTGATCAAATGATATTAATAAAAGTTTTTTTTTTGAAATTCACTATTATTTCAGATGGTATATATCAAATAATTGTCTTTGAATCTGTCTAGAATTTAAATAATTATGGCTTTAGAATGAAATTACATTGTTGAAATTTTTTGTTTTGATCAGCAGTTTTTAAACAATCGCAAAAATAATATTAAGACCTTATTTCACAGAAGTTTGAATACAAATAATATTAATAATGAAAAATAAATTTTAAAAAGAAATAGGTACCAATTAGAGAACCAGTAATATATAGAGATATACACATATTTATATATTTATATATTTTTAACATGTGTTAACATGTTTTGGGCAGCGACGGTGGATCATTGGTAGAAGCTTGGGCTGTGAGATCGTGTTATGCGAGTTCAAATCCCAGTCAAAACCATTACTTTCACTTTAGCAGCCTCGGGCAGATG
>JAUZSX010026457.1:0-21158 GCA_034780655.1 Idiosepius hallami
TTTGTGATAAACTTAGTGAAAATAGATATTTTAGGGATTGTCTCAAATTTCTTTGTAATTGAAAAAAAAAAAATATATATATATATATTAGTTAAGTGAAGAGTCAACGCCTTCGGTGACTGTCAGGCAAGAAATTGATAGTTACCAAAGGTTGTTGATTCTGTGTCTTTGCTTAACCAATATACATGCTCTATCACTGATATTGAGCACTCTAACTATAAATATAAGCAATCTTACTCTACACATTATATATATATATATATATAATTTAATAAAAAATCTATAACTTCCATAAGCAAAAAGAAAGTTAATGTTTATATTTAGTTTTTTCTCTAATTGTCATAATATTAAAATATAAAGCTTAAAGGAAAAGAAAATGTAAAATTATTTTGCAAAAATGTTTTAAAATAAAGAAAATGCAAGAAGAAAAAATAAAAATGTTGATCCGCCTTACTTGTAACAAACCAGAGAGGTAAATTCCCATATTGTTTGCAGAAAAAAAAAAAAATTTAAATAAAAAAAACAAAACTGAACAGATTCAAAACTTTTAGTAAAAATTCCATCCGTTATCAGCCATAACATAAGATTAGGCCTTCGCTTCTGGATGCTAGAGCTTGGTTTGGTTTGGCTAAAGAAATAGTTTCAAATGACAATGCTGGTTGCTTGCTTGACAGTTACATTGGTGACATTAAGGTCTGAAGGAAGGAACGGAGGTAGGGAGTAAAGGGGAGAGAAAAAGAAGGGCAGTGAAATTAAGTTTAAAGTGGGTGAATAAGGAGATAATCTAGAGAAGCACAACAACAAGCATCACTTCAGTTTTCTTTTGAAAGTCAATGGCCACAAAAATGCCAGGCATCAGATAACAGAAAATTACATTAGAATAGAGACTTGAAATGAAGGAGGAAAAAAAATCAACTTAATGAATGTCAGATTTATGAAGAACTAAACAATAAATAAAATGTTTGTTTTTGTTTTGTGTTTAACGACATATCAACCTTTTTAGGTCATTTTAATGCCAAGAACAATTACTTATCTTTATATACACATAGTTTTTAATAACACAAGTTGCACTATTTAATCCATAGCTGGAGGGAAGATGGTGATTCTTACCTTTCCCAATGGTATTAGTCGACATGTCAACGTAAACGGAACAAGTTGGATTTGAACCAGTGTACTATGGTTCCAAAGTGCGATTGTTTATCCACTGGGCCACATCGACCACCCCATGAATAAATAAAATAAAAAAAGTGCTCCCTAGGGCTGGTGTGGGGTGAGGAGAGGCAGCAAGTCATTTTTCTTTTCTATCATGATCAAGAACATTTATGAAATTAATATTAAAAAGGAAACAAATAACACTAAAAAATTTGAAAAATTTTTTATCAGGATTCCAATTATTTGAATATGCAGTCTCATGCTGCAGATTTAATCCTTACTACTTAAAAACAAGACCTTTCAAAGGGTGGATGAGCCTCCTTTTGGGGTTCAACAGCCAAATAGGAAGGCAGTCAACATGGCCCAATGGATAGACAATCGGACTTCGGAACCGTACTACGCGGGTTCGAATCCAAGTTGTTCCATCTATGTTAACATGTCGACTAATACCTTTGGGAAAGGTATGAAGCCCTATCTTCCCTCCAGCAATGGGTTAAATAGTACAAGACTTCAATGTCGGATGTGGCAAATGATGTTCCACAGTAACACAATGGCACTGAAGGCTGCTGCAGAAGATTGCCTCTAGTGGTCGTGGTTCCCTCGATGTCATTGGAACAAGGTCATCCTTAGCCAAGGGGCCATGTGGTGACTGCAGGTGCATCAGTCTCCCCGCGTTAAAAGACATCACACATAGGCATACTCCCGAAAAGGTCCACAGAACAAAGACAGAGGACAGGTATACACGACCACGAGTGACTGCCACTTGAATGAATGAGCAAGGTGTATACATATATGTGGCCAAATGGAGTGGGACCCAATTTAGCATTTGAGATAATCATAGATTTCTTTTATGGCAGCCTCTGCACCTATTCTCTCTCTCAGACATACTGACATGTCCTTTGCTCTAACGCAGGGAGAGGAGAAGCGCTTGGTCAATGCAAGGACCAACCAAGCAAGCTTAACAGTCCAGGTGGGGATCAGAGCTTTGACTCATTTTTTTGCATTGGCTTGTAAACGTTGGCTAAAGAAATGTGTGTACAATAAATAATATTTGTTTTATAAAACACTTATTTTTATATTAATAAAGTTTATTACGAAGTTATGATCTTTTGAAGTTGAATGTAAAAAAAAAAGACATTATTTTTTGCCCTAACCTGATACCAATAAAAAAAATGTTGTGTACATAATGGAGATAAAAACAGGAGTACAAATAATGTAAATAATCCAATCTTATCTGAAAAATTCCAACATATAATTAAACACATTGAAGAAAAAAACTTAAAAGTTGTGAAAATAAGTGTTTTATAAAACAAATATTATTTACTAATACAAACATACTTATCTGTTATCTGATACAAAAATTAATAGTTTCCATTTCTCAAAAGAGATATTAATTAACATAGTTCAAAATGAGAAATACCAGAAATGATAGAGACAGAAAGAGAAAACATTAAAAACAAACATTTCTAAAAATTACCTAAGTTAACAGATAATCTTTTTTAGCATTAAGCTGTATAGAAATTTATAGGTTGGTTTATTCATTTGTTTGTGTTTAACGGCATATCAACCTTTTGGACAGCGACAGTGGAGCATTGGTAAGTGCTTCGGTACTGGAATCATCGTACGCGAGTTCAAATCTTAGTCAAAACCATGGCCTTTACCTTTAGCTGCCTCAGGCAGATAGGGGCTCGTTAATTAGGAAGAGCAGCTCATCTAGGTGAAGGACAACACTGAATGCAAAAAGCTCAGAAGAGCACATGAAAATGGCCTTGTGTCAAACTTGGGTTTGTACTTGACCAAGTAAATATCATATCAACCTTTTTAGGTAATTTTAATGCCGAGAACAATTACTTATGATAAACGTTATTTTCATACACATATAGTTTTTTTTTAAATAACAAAGGTTGCACTATTTAATCCATAGCTGGAGGGAAGATTGGGATTCATACCTTTCCTAAGGGTATTAGTTGACATGTCAACGTAGACGGAACAACTGGGATTCAAACTTGGGCACTATGGTTCTGAAGTCCGATTGCCTATCCACTGGGCCAAGTCAACCACCCCGGTTTATTTATAGTTCTAATTTATGTGGAGTCAACCACTTTTTTTAATCCTTTAATTCTGTATTAAGTTTGTTTTTTTTTAAATTGAGCATTGCCCAAACATTTTGCATAAAAAAAAACATGTGGATTTGACAGAATTCGTTTGTTTTGTTGTTTTTTTTTAATGACATATTAACCTTTTTATGCCATTTAATGCCACAAACAATAATTTTTGATAAAAGTTTTATGTTCACACACAGTTTTTTTAATATCACAATCCTAATCCGTAAGCAGAGGAGATATGGGAATTTATACCTTTCCCAAGGTTAATAGTCCAAATGTGAATCCAAAGTGAACAACTAGGATTTGAGCTTGCATTATATAATTCTGATGTCTGACTAACCATCCACTGTCCTAAGTAGATTTCCTGGCTTTCGACAGAAAGATTTATTTTGAAATACAGTGATATCAAAATGAATTTCAGCTAATTTATTTGAAATCAGAATGAAATGAAAGAGAAATCAATTTATACATGAATTACCAGGAATTGCTTTATATTATTTAAAGTTTTCTGGTCATTGTTTTTATTTCAAATCGTATTTTACAATAAAGATAAGAATTATCAGAAAAGCAAAAATGACACAACTTAACCTTTGGGCCCTAAGAGGCCGATCTATCGGCATTAGTAACCAAAGGTAAAAAAAAGACACACTGACATTTCGACACTAATATGTTTTTTTAATAGAATGAGTCTCTGAGTGACTACTTGGTAATATTACTAAGTCAGTGTCCAAAGGTAGAGAGGTTGAAATATCATTGTGTGTGTGTTTTCTTTTGCCTAAAGTCGCCAGGGCTGATATATCAGTTCTTTAGGGTTTAAACGGCTTTCAGTGACTACTTGGAAATATTGCTAAGTCAGGATCCAAAGGTAGAGGTTGAAATATCGTTGTGTGTGTGTGTGTGTCTTGTTTTGCCTTAAGTTGCCATATCTGATATATTGGTTCTGTAGGGTTCAAAGGATTAAAGAAACAAAATTATGTTTTCATTAAGCTTGCTTAAATGCTTGCTTGATTTTATTTAATATCATAACAATGTAATGTAATGGCGATACACATGAACGACGACCGAGGCAGAGGGTAGACTGAAATTGGAAGAGCAGCTCATCTAGGTGAAAGGTAACACCAAATGTAAAAAGCCCGGGTAAGAGCACATAAAAATGACCTTGTGCCAAACTTAGGTTGGTGCTCACCAAGTAAATATAATATAATTTAAAATTTTTCTGCCAATTTCTTGTTGACCCATTTCAATACAGAGCCTAAATGAATAAACTCTCTACTTCCATGAAAATCAAAACTTTTATGAAAATTTTGTATGGAATTAGAAATATATTTAAATTTTGCACAGCACAAAAATTTAATTTTCTATAGCGAGTGTATTTCATAGAATGAGGAAAAGAAGCTTTCAAAAAGTGAATGTGCGGCTTGGGTTGATTAGATACTCCATAAAAAGGTCAATTGGTTGAAGAAAATTAGATGTAGGTTATGTTGAATCATTTCAACAAAGTGTTTTGGATGATTGAGTTGGTAAAATGAACATTTGTTTGCTTTGTATCATAAATAGCAACCAGATGAGATTGTCAAATTTATATGGATAGCCTTTATATGGTACACCAAAATTCTATAGAAAAGATAATTTTAACATAATCAATTAAATGTTATAGAATGTTAAATAGAAAAAAATGTTTTTAATTGTATAAAAATAAACAAATCATATACGCAGGCTCTGTATTGGACATGAACTAAGTACTTATTTTTACAATAGGAAATTTTCTAAAAAGTTTTTAATTTCATTTAAATTCTTACTTAATTTATGTAGAGCCCGTAGTTTAAGATTAATACCTGGGATAACCTCACGAAAAACCTTCAACCTAGGCAAGAAGTGCAATTCTAGAACTCAATTGGCAGGAGTTGACATAAAAAAAGGACTTGTATATAGTTAACACGAGAAAAACTGTTAGATATTTTTTTTTAATGTTGGTACCATTCAATCTTGAGAATAAAATCGGGCAAAATGAAAAAAGAAAGAAAGTAAACTGTTCATCTGTAGTGTGACAAGTGATTGTAGAATGAAATAGTAGGAAAAAAAAACCCAAAAAACGCAGGGAGGGTGATGAAGGCACCATGGATTAAACAAAAGCTGAAAACAGGTTGACAAGTTAAGTATGGATAGATGGAGTAAACAGTTAATAAACAATAAGTAAAACTTCAGCAGAGTTGGAAAGTAGGATAGGAAGGGTAAAAAAAAAAAAAAAATGGCAGGAACAGGTAGAAAAAAAAACAAGGCAGTATATATGGTGTGGGTGGGATGAAGTGGAATAGGAGAAGAAAAAGAAGAAGAAGAAAAAAAGAACAGATTTGCAGGAATGAAGGAAAGGGATGATGATCAGAAGAACTAAGAAAAATAGATGGATTGATAGGAGGAGGTAGATATATTTACTTGGTGAGCACCAACCTCAATTTTGGCACTAGGCCATTTTTACGTGCTTTAACCCGGGCTTTTTGCATTTGGTGTTGCCCTTCACCTAGATGAGATGCTCGTCAGAGTTCTTCTCATTATTATTATTCATCAACCTTTACACCCAGTGGTGCGTTGGGCAGCAAATTTATATTTGCTGTTACTGTGGCATACTTGTTTTTACAAGAAGGAGTCGCTAGCCCTATGTTCAACCCCCAAACTGGAGGAGCTTTTTTGGGCTTTTGAAATCAGTGTTGCCCTTCACTTAGATGAGATAATCTCCCGAGTTAATGAGCCCAATCTGCCCAAGGCAGCTAAAGGTGAATGGAGAGAGAGAGAGAGAGAGAGAGAGAGTCAGAGTCTTGTGAGTGAAAAACAATGAAAATTTTTCATAGAAATTAATTTAACCAAATCCCAAATAGAAAAATAACTCTACCTTACCTGACTGGAATCAGAGAGACAGAAAAAGGGAGAGCTCTCTGCTAGATGAGATCAATTATTCTCAGGTCATCAAAATGAAAGAATGAAAGGAAATGAATTTTGAAAAGGATTCCTAGCTGCTGCCAAATAACAAATGTGAATGAATGCCCACTTGACATTTGGATCTAAATTCATCTCTGAATTAAAAAACACCTTATGAAAAAGAAATCGGAAATACCTTTAGCCAAGAGATTTGTTTATTTATTGAGAGAATAATGTCACATTTCATTTGAAATTCCACCATTTTTCTGGGTCACTTCTGGTGTTGTTGTTGTTGGTGGTGGTGGTTGTCAAATTCGGTCAAAAGCAGTGCCCTGCTTAACCACTAATCACCCCCACGCAAATATCCGCCTTGCAGCCCCTTTACCTTAAAAAGGAAAGTTGCACCCCCTCAACATACAGGAACCTTCGACTATATATACATACATATACAAATATATATATATATTGAGGGAGATAGGCAGAAAGAAAGATGGATTGATAGATATATATTTCAAGTGTGATAATAATTTTCTAATTAATCTTAAAAATTAATTATTTTGGTAATTTTTTTTGCATTTCAATCTGTAAAGCCAAGGAACCTTGTGGCCCCTAGGGAGCTAGCAGGGTCTGTGGGGCCCTAAGCATGGCACTGCTCAAAAGGTATTAACAATATTGCTGAAATTCATTCACTGCCTTAGCACTAACAAGATTTTCTGCATTCTATCAGGGCCGTGCTTACCCACATAGCGCCCCTCGACACAGAATGCGCCTTGCGGCCCCTTTACCCTATGAAAGCAACTTTCATCCTCACAACATACTGAAGGCTTCGACCAAAGTCCATATATACATACGTTTTTTACCTTTTTACCTTTTAACCTCCCCACCTGTACATACCCCCACAAAAACCATTCATCAGCCTCTTGAAGATGAACTGAGACAGATTCAAAAGCACTCGGGCAGTCACTAAAGGACTACACGGCGGGTTAAATAGTGAAAGACGTCAACAGCGGATGTGGCGGATGATGACGATATATTGGCCCTGATGACATAAGGCAATAGAATATATATTTAATATTTTGGCCCTAATATAATATTTGCTTGGTGAGCAGCACCAACCAAGTGGCTTTGGACATTAAAAAATTATAAATTTAAAAATGTATTTTTCAATTGAAAAAAAATTTTTTTTTCATTAATTTCCAACAAGTTTTGAAAAAAAATTTAAATACATTCAAGTCTTCTTGGTTTTAACTTTCTCTTTGAATTGTTCAAAACATGGAGAATCAATTTATTAGAAGTCTTGTAAAAAGCTTCTGCCATCTTATAATTTTTTAGAGAGAAGCCTCAGCTGAAATGTGAAGGACTGACTTTGTGGATAACTAGAATAAGAAAAATGTCAATACAATTATTTTTCTTGTTAAAAAAATTTCCATATATTACACCCCCATTCTTCTCTGGGAGATAAAAATATTCCTTTGTAACTCCGCTATAATAGCACTATGATACAGGAAAGTGCTGCAAAGACAAAAATGCACTTTGGGTAAAATTGTTATATTTTTGGGTTGTGTAAAAAATAGAGTGGAGAAAATGAAAACAAACTATCAAAAAATACAACAGATAACCGGCATTCAAACTAACCATTACTGTCCAAATCTAATGGATAGAATATACAGTCTTTTTATTTCTAAAGAGTTCTTGCACTTTCTCCCAAGTGCTTTAAATAGGAACAAAAAACGAAAGTAGTTATCAATGGCAATAACACAGAGCTAAAAATATTTGTAAATGGCTATTAAAATATAATTCTATCAATTACTGATGATGACTGCATTTGTAGAATTTATCTGTTCAAGCAAAAATTGTGACAGCATAGCCCCACTTAGGAGCGGCAGTCCATCCTGTGTGAGTAGATAAATGATGGAGGGATGACAAGGATTTGTGAGGACAGTTTTACATAGATTTTTTTTTGTCATTTTGCCTATTGCATCAAGGAGGCAGATCTTGGTGAAGTGGACATCAATAACAACACACTTTTAGAAAATATTTTTGTTCAAAATATCCAAAAATACAATGCTGTTATTGTAAAACATTTATTTTAAAAGAATATCTTATCTAATTCAATTTTCTCAAATAATTTTGCATATTAAGAACATATTCAAAAGGATTTTTGACACTTTTCTAAGACTATTTCCCCGTATAGTTTCATGAAATATTAGAAATCTTCCTTTTTTATTTTGACACAAATGTTACTGGGGCATAGACCTAAAACTCACTTTGATAGAATCCTCCAGTATGTTTCAGGGGGGTCAAGTTGCCAGTTTGAGAGTAAAAGGGCCGTAAGGTGCCTTCTGCGTCAGGGTCACTAAAGGGCTGAGCACCGCACTGTCTTCTTCTCAAAGAATTTGGAAGAAGTATCTTTCAAAAATGTAAATAAGCCCTACCAATCTTATTCTCTGCCAATCGTCTCGTCCCAAAGATGACTGACCAATGGTACAATATTGACATAAAGAGCCTTAGTCTTTCATATTGATTTGATTGGGGTTATTGCACATCAACATGAGACTTGTAGATTTTCTGAACCTTAGTTTCTGATAAGTGTTCTAGATTGGTATTGAAATTCAGAGTAGTTGAGCAACAGGTTTACAAATTGTTAGCCCTCCTACTATCATCTTATTTCTAGTTCCACATGTACTTGCAGTAGGCATAGTCGGTATGAAGGCAGGCGTTAGGTTGATAGTTACATCAATAAAGATAGAAATGAGAGATATGAAGTTTAAGTTTGATTGAAATTAAGGGTTCTTCAAGATGTAGAAGGAAACAAACAGAAAGGTAAAGAAGAAATAATAAAAGAGAGAAGAAGAAAGAGTAAGAGAGAGAAAGGAAAAAGAAAAAGAGAAAGGAAAAGAAAGGAAAAGAAAGGAAAAAGAAAGAGTAAAAGAGAGAAGAAGAAAAAGTAAGAGAGAGAAGTGAAGAAGAAAGGGTAAAAAAGAGAAAGGAAAGGAAAAGAGAAAGGAAAAGAGAGAAGAAAGTAAAAGAGAGTAGAAAAAAAAAATGAAATGAAAAAAGAAAAAGAGAACGACAGGAAGAGGAGAAAGAAAATTAGATGTAGAAGAAAAAAAGAGAGTGAAAGAAAAAAGAAAAAGAAAAGCAAACAAGTAGTGAAAGAAACAATAATAAAATAATAAGAGAAAAAAGAAAAGACAAAACAAAGGAAAAATGAATGAAAATAAGTAGAAGGATCAGAGAAGAAAGAGATAATAAAATTGAAAGAGGACTTTATAGAGAAAAGAAGGAGGGCAAAAAGAAAAAACAAAAAAAAGAATGAAAAAAAAAAAAAAAGAAAGAAAGAAAAAGCCAAAAGTGAAAGACTAAAACCTAGTCAAGAAGAAAGAAAAATAACAAGCCCCATCCAAGATAAAACTGTTAATAATAACAATGATTTGACAGATAGGGCTACAGTATAAGCATGGTGAGCAAATAGTTACATTATTTACAGCATGAGAAAAGATAGAGTTTATTTAGTAACAGTTTGAAGGAGCAGAGAAAAACAGCAAAAATTCCTTTGCTTTGCTTAAAATAGTTCAGAATTTCAAGACATTTAATATTAACCAAAGTTATGAAAGCAAACGGACTGGTGCTACTTTTAAGCAACTAGCTTTTTGTATAATCTATAAAAGTTTTTACATTAAAAAAAATCAACAGAAACACCCCAAACTAAAAAGACAGGTAGAAAAATATGATCTACAACAGTTGTTTTTAATTTTTTTTTTTTGCCAGCACCCCCTTCACCACTGGTCAAAAATGCTAGCGCCCCCTTCACCACGGGATAAAAATGGCACCGCCCCCCTCTTCCAATAAACGCCATAACAACGATAGATCTGGGCAAATATATGGTGGAAGTATACAGGCATGAACATCTATTTGTAATGATAGGGAAAGCTTAATTAAATCGTCCTGTTTTTGCAGTTTTTCTACCAACACGAATATCACATTTTACTGTAATTGCTATAGGCCCCCTTTAAAATTTTAACGCCTGACTACTTAGTTACCAGCACCCCCCCCCCACTGGAAGTTCATATTACCCCCCAAGGGGCGATACTGCCCACTTTGAAAACCACTGATCTACAGTATCTTAGAATTAATTTGTGCATTCCATTACAATTTATGTCTTTTATCCCTTAGAAGATTAAAACATGAAGATTAGCATCATTTGCTCTGTTTAGACCAGTGGCATTATCGCACAGCGGTGAAGGGGGGGGTGGAAAAAAAAAAGTTTTGAAACCACAGGTTTAGACTTTTTATTTGAATGTTCATTATTATAGATAATGGATATATTGCTCAATATATCAATAAAATTGAAATATAAATAATTTGTATGTAAAAAATGTTTATATGAAAACGATGTGCCATTGCTGTAAAAATATCAGAAGAGAAGTCGTGATAGCAGTCAGAAACTTTTGTAGATAATAAGCAAATTATTGGCATATTGACTGACAACTTTATACTACGATTGAATAAAACTTAATAATTTTATGATTTTGTTAGTAGAGTGGCAAGAATATGATAAAGAGGAGAAAATCTTTTTTTTTCAGAAAAGTATTTTGTTTTAAGAAAAACACAAATCAAATAAATGATAAAAAAAGGACATGAATATGAAAAAGAAACTTTTAGATATTATTTATTTTTATACCATCTTAATGTATTTCTATTCTATTACATGAAAATATTAATTATATGTAGAATTACTTTCACATTTAAAAAATTCATTAATGTTTAAGTAATTTGAATTGAGTCAATAACCAAATTAGGAAAAAATATTCTAGGCAACTTTTCCAGTTCTAATCCAGATATTATAGGATAAATGTCTCACCATAAATTATACTAGAAGTATTGCATGGCTTTATTACATGTTTGGAAATGAAACATTTTTTCTTAATTTTCAAAAACATTTCTCTGTCATTTATCTACTTGTTTATTTTTAATTCAAAAACGGTTCTTCGTATGTACTCAGTGTTTAAAAAAATTCTTTTAAGCAAGAATCACCACTTCTAAAATACTGAAATGATTTATACAGTCAAGTTGCAAATTATGGAAGCAGAATATTGAATGGAAACAATTTAAGAATTGTAGTAAATATGTTTTTACTAAAAACTTTTAAATTAGAGTAAGGGAAATTATGCAAGAAGTTTCAATGTTGATAACCTTAAAAACAACTTCAAACAACTTTAAAAATTCACACGATAAATAAAAAGAACAATTTAAATCTAATATTATATTTACTTGGTGAGCACCAACCCAAGTTTACTTACGTGCTCTTACCCGGGCTTTTTATATTCGGTGTTACCATTCACCTAGATGAAAAGCTCTCCAGAGTTAACGAGCCTCAACTGCCCGAGGGAGCTAAAAGTGAATGCAATGATTTTAACTTGGATTTTAACTCTCATACCATGATTCCAGAACCCGAGCTTTTACCAATACTCCAACTTTGCTGCCCAATTAAAATCTAATATATTCAGTTGAAAAGACTACATTATTAATTTTAGGTTGTCTCAGAAAATTTCCCAACTGTTAATAAGTGGCTCATCCTGAAGTAAGACAATAGATCTCCTTCAAAATCAAGTATTTTCATTTTCTATTTTAGTTAAAAACTATGGCACTATCCCTTTCTGAGTCTCAGCTTGGGTATAACACCAGTTGTTACGAGTGGCTACAAGCTCCTTGAGGGACCCAAGGCTTCACAGATCTTTTGTAATTCAAAAAGTGACCAAATTAATTAATTATTAGGATTAACTAGAAAATCATTATCACACACTTAAAATATACTTTTGTCAATATACATGTATATATATGTGGCAGTAAAGTTGGAGCATTGGTAAAAGCTCAGGTTCTGAAATCGTCATATGCGAGTTCAAATCCCA
Source organism: Idiosepius hallami (assembly GCA_034780655.1). Lineage (NCBI taxonomy): Eukaryota > Metazoa > Mollusca > Cephalopoda > Idiosepiidae > Idiosepius > Idiosepius hallami. The sequence continues at coordinate 12,083 of JAUZSX010026457.1, forward strand.
GTCAAAACACACTGCATCCACCTTTAGCTGCCTCGGGCAGATGGAGCTCCCTAACTCGGGAGAGCAACTCATTTAGGTGAAAGGTAACACCACATGCAAAAAGCCTAGGTAAGAGCATGTAAAACTTGGGTTGGTGCTCACCAATTAAATATAATATATATATACATTTGTATATGTATATACACTCTTAGATCGTAGCTTCCAGTATGTTGAGGAGTGCTAGTTGCCTTTTTTAGAGTAAAGGGGCTGCAAGGCAGATTCTACGTCAGGCCCACTATCTGGCTAAGCACGGCACTATTGTTCTGCTAAGATCCACTGGCTTTCTCTGTTTTTTTGGTGTCAGCAAGTTTTCTTAAGATCTCAAGTTTTTCTGGTCTCATCATGGACAGTATAATGCTTATCCTGCTTTGGGTGTCTGCCCATTATCTTTCATCATTATCATAAATATCACTCAGACAGATTTGATGTTTACTGCTGGTATTTTATAGCATTGCCTTAGCATCAATTTTACATCAGACTATAGACATTGGGGGGTTTTCCTGAGAATACTTGCAGTTTTTCATTGCACAGGCTCTGGAATGACCTAAAAATTATTGTTCACTTTTACTTGCTAGGTAGAATTGGAAAGGAATTTTTGTTATTTTCAAGGGTTCCTAAAATGACAGATATGCTAGGCTAGTTGTACTACTTAAATTAAGTTATATTTACTAACAATTTTCAATACATAATTTATATAGAGATCAGTGGTTTTCAAAGTGGGAGGAATAGTCACTGGAAGGGGGGGGCTGTGATATAACTTTCAGGGTCACTGGCGGGTAAGTGGTCGGTGAGAATGTGTTAAAATTGTGAAGGGGTTCATTAGAGTAATTACAGTAAAATCTACAATTGGTGTTGGTAGAAAGGCTGGAAGAATGGGATGATTTAATTAAGCATTCCTCAATCGCTGCAAATAGACGTTTGTGCCTGTATACTTCCACCATATATTTTCGTACATGATACCGTTGTCATGGCATTTGTTGGAGGAGGGGGGCGTTGGCATTATCGTCCATCGGTGAAAGGGCGCTGGCAAAAAAAGTTATATATATAAACATTTTTTTTTCTTTGATAATTCCAGGGTAGAAACGACAGGAAGGAATACTCAAGTCAACACCATCACCATCCCACCCCCCAATAATAAAATAAAATACATGGTTGAAGACCAGTGGTTTGATTTGTTTGTTTTTGTTTTATGGCATATCAATCTTTTTAGGCCATTTAATGCCTAGAAAAATCATTTTTGAATAAGTTTTTTTTTTGTGCACACATAATTTTTTGAATGATACAATATGCACTATTTAATCCATAGCTTGATGGAATGTAGGGATTCATACCTTTCCCAAGGATTGTAGTCCAGATTGACTGGAATTTGAACTTGTGTATTACAACTCCAAAGTCTGACTACCTATCCATTGCCCTAAATGGACCTCCACCAGAGGTTTGAAATGTAGTCAAAAACTCAAAAGCAATATTGAATCTTATTGGTACCAACAGTGCTGTGCTTAGCCACCTTGTGGCCCCGACACAGAATGCATCTTGTGGCCCCTTTTACTTTATAAAACTAAGTTTCCCCCAACATATAAACATACATATACAATTATATATATATAATGAGAAAGAGAGATGGATTGATAGGTGTATGGTTTAAGTGTGATAATGATTTTCTAGTTAATTCAAATAATTAATTTGGTATTTTTTTTTAATCACTAAAGATCTGTGAAGCCAAAAGAGCCTTGCAGCCCCATGAGAGTTGACAACCCCTCTCCAATTGCAAGTTCTGCGGGGGCCCTAGGCACGGCCCTGGGTACCAGCATGAGTAATATAAAGAATATTATGAAGAAAGCTTTTTGAATGAGTAGAGTGTCTTTGGCTGCACTTGATGTAGAATGGAATGATTATTTCTCCCTAACTATGGATTACTTAGGAAATAAAGCACTAACTTCTTCCTCTTCCCTTAACAAGTGAAAATGTAGCAATCATCATTTTTTCTACATTGGCAATACAGAAATAATTTATAAGAAGAAAAGGTAATTGTTCATTTTTTTTTATAATAATAATATACACTACAGTTCCAATGTTTTAGAATAGTCCTCGAAATTTAAGGGATTAACTTTCAAAGAAAATTATTAAATAAATTATAGTTCTTCTGAAGCATCATATAATATAGATAATAAATAAAGTTTTTTTTATTTTTAAAAAGGCTTAAATGATGCGTTTTAAGTGTTTTAACTCCGAAATATTACATACTAAATAGTATGTAATATTTCGGAGTTATGACTCCATGTTCAAACTTGTTCTTCTATGCTAGTCTTTCAATGCTTATGTTTATTTTTTTTTGTTTCTTTCTCCTTTCTGTTTGTTTGGTAGTTATGACGTTGACATGTTATTTTTTTTATTATAAAAATATTATATATTAGAAGAACAAGTTTGAAAACGGAGTCATAACTCCGAAATATTATGTACTAAATAAAACACTTAAAACCCATCATTTTAGCCTTTAAAAAAAAATTTTATTTAAAATTATTAAACATACTTCCAAAACATTATGTGACAATGCTCTTTTTTTTCCATAAGAAATTCTATTTTAATTGAATATAAAAAGGATTTTATGATTATTATGAGAAATGTTTAACCCTTTAAGCCCTAAAGAACCAATATATCAACCCTGACGACTTAAGGCAAAAGTAGACACACACACAACGATATTACAACCTCAACCTTTGGAGCCTGACTTAGCAATATTACCAAGTAGTCACTCAGAGCCGTTCTATTAAAGAACTATATTAGGATCGAAATGTCAGCCCTTATTAGCCCTGTTGAGTCAAAAGAGTTAAAGAGAAATGAAGCTTTATTTCACATTTCGTTATCAAAATGAGTGCATTTTGCTGTTGAATTAGCACTGAACAAATTATTTAATTTAACAGATTCTTAATTAAAACTTTCTACAAAAATAACTCACTATCCGTACTTTGAGATTGTGACCTTGATTTAATAAATTATTAATATCATTTATGATATTATTTATGGTATCATAAATACTGGCAGTCATTATTATTATTTTATTTTGGTGAAATTTTCAGCAAAAAGCAGATTTTAGCAAGAAAACTACAGAAAAAAAATTTAATTCCAAGCATTCCCCAAGTATTTCAAGAATTTGGATGAAAATAACACAGCAGAAATCATGCTATTACTAAATAAAATAGTATTAGATATGCATTTTTAGTAAAGATCCAGTGAAAACTTTTAAATCTATTGTTATTGTTTCGTTATAAGAATTATTTTCATATTTCAAACTTATATTGCAATTACTATATTCTATATCCTGTCATGTCATGTTATGTGCTACTAGTACCATGTAACCCAGTACTACCTGCTGCATTTTCAGGCCACCGGCGACTAAACTGGTTCCCCCACTAGCTTTGTTTGGTGAGGAGGGTGGCTAGTTTCCCTGAGGGATTAAAAACAAGACCTTTCAAAAGGTTGATGAACTCCTTTTTGGGGTCAACAGCCAACTAGCAAGGTGTGTGTGTATATATATATATATATGCAGCCAAATGGAGTGGGGCCCCATTAAGGCACTTGAGATAATCGTGGATTTCTTTTGTAGCAGCCCCTGCACCCGTTCTCTCTCTCAGACGTACTGGCATGTCTTTTCCTCTGATGCAGGAAGAGTTCAGGCAAGAGAAGCGCTTAGTCAATGCAAGGACCAACCAAGCAAGCTTAACAGTCCTAGCGGAGATCCGAGATTTGACTCATTTTTTCGCGTAGGCTCACAAACATTCTGCTTGTCGCCCCTGCTGGTGTTGTTGGGTATGATCGAACCTGAGATACCGCCACTCTTATTGGAGGTGCAGCATAGGCAGGAGACACACCATCGGCGCCACTAGCCACACGGCGCTCAGGCCTGGTTCGAACTCCATAGCGTTGTTGGTTACGACAGACGTTTGCCAACAACAAAATAACAAATCCTTGAACATTTTTTATAAATAAAAAAATTACATCATATCTTAAAATCACATAATTATAAAGTTAAATTTATGAAAAAAATAAAAATATATATATGTATGGGCAGATGGGGCTCGTTAGCTCGGGAGAGCAGTTCATCTAGGTGAAGGGTAACACCGAATATATAAAGCCCGGGTAAGAGCACGTAAAAATGGCCTTGTGCCAAACTTGGGTGTGCTCACCAAGTAAATATCATATATATGTATGCACATTAATATGTGTCTATGAAGATCTTAGAATACATGAGAGCAAAAATGTTTAGTCGCTGTGATATGACTATGTAAATCAGTAAATGGTAAAGTATCAAGATAATAAAGTTAATATCCCTCATATTGAGATAAAAGAATAATTGCAAGAGAGATTTCTAAAAATAAATGATAAATATATCAAACAGATAGCCATCAGTTTGCCTAATCAAATAAGTATTAGTTGATATATTGGATTAGAAATCAAATTGACATTGTGTGTGTATATCTATATATATGAATATATAAGTTAAGTGTAGACATGGAGTAAACAGCCGTCAGCAACTGCCAGTTTCTCGCCTACACGGCCATCAGGCCTGACAACTGCGTAGGCAAGAAACTGGCAGTTGCCGACGGCTGTTGACTTCGTGTCTAAATTTAATTAATATACACACTCTATCAATGATATTGAGCACTCTAACTATAAATTTAAGCGATCTTATCACTTAGATTAATATATATATATATATATATTCTTGTTTTTTCTAATGATTTTTCTATCACACTCACACACATATATATGATAGAAAATTATAAGAAAAAACAAAAAAACAGAATGTATATTAGTAAATTATTTTTTCTAATAATTTTCGATCACATATCGTCGGGATTTACTTTCCTATTTTTCTATCATATATATATATGTGTGTGTGTGTACATTATATACGTACATAATTACTTGCTATGAAAATGCAGTTCTAGTTTTCAGTATACATAGAAGAGAAATGATTGTATATCCACATCACAGAATAAAACTTTAGTTTAAGAAACTTTTCAGTCTAATAAAACACACACACACACACACACAATTAAATGACTGAGTGGACCCTTACAAGATACATTATTATATAAATGACATCACTGTTAATATTATTATTATTATTGGATCTCACACCAATCAACAGGTACCTTCGCACCCAGCTACCAGTGATTTTATGCTGGAGTCAAAGTGACAACAGATCTCCTCTGATTTCTAGCAAGTTCCGCACCACGCACCATTTCAGCAAAGGACTGTCCGGTGCAACATCTCCACGGGTTTTTTACCCCACTGCTTTTACATTTCACACCTGCTGTTAGCAAACTGCCAATACCTGGTGGTAATTCCTGAAGGCAGAGTGACAGTAAGTCTCCTCTGGCACTCCAGTATATCTGGATAACTTGCAGTCTGTGACATTTTTATTATTATTATATGTTATCATTTATAGGTATTCAATATTATAAAATAGAAAAAAATAGTTTCATAAAATGTATCTGATTTGGAACAAATTATTTCAAATTGAGTAAAATATAAATTTCAAGAAATTAAAACATCAGATAATGTGGAACTTGCTGAATTATATGTTGGACAAGCTTGTCATATTTGAAGTGGTAAAAAGCTATCATGATTAGGACTGTGACAAGAATATTCTTTTTATGTAAGCATATTCTTTACATACGGAATATTCTTTTTACAAAAAGCATATTCTTTTTAAAAAGAATATTCTTTTAACAAAAAGCATATTCTTTAAATAAAAAGCATATGCCTTCAGAAAAGCATATGCTTTTAACTTTATTAAAATAAGCTTTTTGTTAAAAGCATAATCATAAAAAATTAAAAAGTATGCTTTTAACAAAAAGCATATTCTTTAAAAAAAGAATCTTCCTGAGAAATAAAAGCATATTCTTTTTTAAAAAGGATATTCCCTAGGAAAAAAACATATTCTTAAGCATGTTTGAAGAATACTGCCAGCATATCAAGAGAATATATAGCATATTTTAAAAAGAATATTGTCACAGCCTTAGTCATAATTAATCAAAACCTTAATATGTTATGAGTAATCAAATCAATATATTTGTCTGAATTCCACTTCTTTTTTTACACCTACTTCACCAGATGATCAAGTAGGCTCAAGACGAATGAATTCAACATGAACTGGCTATTAAATAACATTAACGACTTTGTTGTAATGTAATGTTTAACTCTTATAGCTTGCTCAAACAAAGCAATACCCAACGGGCACACAGCAGCTGCGTAAAATAACACAAATATTTCTAATTGAAATTTTGAATTTACGGCTTTATTGCTTTTCTTCAGGCTGTAAACCCTGCTTCAAATATTATTTGAATTCTCTTCTATACCTTAATTAGCATCAGGATGATAATATTTGGTCTTATTTTTGCACACTGAAAATATTGCTGTAAAATAGTTGTGTACCATTTTTGTAAGTTCTCAATATAACTTATCAGGTTTATAGTCTTATAATTTAATATTTGTAATTATAGGCAATGTGACCACGAAAAAATAATTTTCAATGGTCTGTAAAAGAAATAGGTCTAAAATTTTGAAATAGACTGTATATAAAATCATAGGCATTTTTTGAAGCAAAACTCAAGCAAAAGATTAATTCACTAGGGTGGCCTGAGTTTACTTGATCAAAGTAAATGGATTAATATTTTTCTTACAAAAATGGTCAGAGAAAAAAAAGGAAGAAAAAAAACTGAGATTGAACTTTAAACAAATTCCCTTTTCAAATTTGATATTATATTTACTTGGTGAGCACCAACCCAAGTTTAGCACAAGGCCATCTTTACGTGCTCTTACCCGGGATTTTTACATTCAGTGTCACCCTTCCCCTAGATGAACTACTCTCCCGAGTTAATGAGCCCTATCTGCCCGAGGCCGCTGAAGGTGAATGCAATGGTTTTGATTGGGATTTGAACTCGCGTACTACGATTCCAGAGCCTGAGGTTTTATCAATGCTCCAACTTCGCTGCTCAACTTTTATAATATAGTTTATAATTTATGTTATAAACAATGCTATTATGAATTCATTACAAATAGACAAAGGAAATGTCTTGATCCCTTCCATCATGGCTTTCTCACTTATAAGAAACGACACATGAACCCTAAATCCTGGTTGGTCCGTCTTATTTACTTAGGGGCCAACGACATTCAGAAAGTAAAAAACTGATATTTGAATACAATTAAGGGTCGTATGTGAGTGTTGTTAAGGGCTATATATTTGAATTTATGTGAATAAGTGAACAGAGAGTAATTGGATGTTGCCACCATATGTAACCTAAGGTATTTTAAACAAGGAAATCATTCAAGAACCGAAAATATATTTATCTTGAATTATGTACGGCCTTCGTCTTGCTGTGAATCTCCAATAAACTCAGAAATGATGTGCAAAGTTTGTTTTTATGGTCTTGCGGCAGTTTTTCACCTTTACGAACCAAACATCCCACAAATCAAATCCTGTTCCGCTAGAAGACTCACTTCATTCTGTACACCCCCTACTGACATACCCGATTTTCTACTCGGCTTGCCGTTGCACTCTATGCCCAAATATTCTTGCTAAACCGCGCTTCTATCATTTCATACTCATAGGCTTTGATAATGCCTTAATTTATTTATTTAATCTCATATACCAAAGCGCATAAAAGCAGGGCTTCAATTCTAGTGAAGACGGTGTTCATTCGAGTTATAATATTGGATTTCTCCTACAGAAACGAGCAACACGTCAAGAAAATAAAACGAAGCAAAATAAATGGAAATAAGGACTGTTACACCGAATTAAATATCTAGAATATCTTTGAAAAAATACCGATCAGAGTAACGCTATCTATGATAGACGTTCTAAAAGTAATGCTTTATATTTTTTATTCATCCTGAGTGGATCAAAGGGGATTGCAAATTAGATTGTTATGATAAATAAGTTTATGCATTTATAAGCTAAAACATTAATGTCTTTGCTGCAGATATTTGAAATATCACTTCATTCGGTGTTTCTCATGGTACATTATCTAAAAAGAGACCGAATTATTGATTAGCCCAAGCATTGGGAAGGTACAATAATAAATATGAAGACTATAATTCGAGTAAAAGATATATAATATAATATTGTTATATCTTATTTTAGTAAGAATGTAGCATGAAAAACTGGGTTATGTTTAAAGACAAGTGATTTATATACAAAAGATTACATATGAGTTAAGAGTCTCTTCGAGACGGTTTGTCTCGTTCGGTCTTTTTCTTCTTCTTCTTCTCAGTCACGTGAGAGGGTCATTTTATCATATGTCATTTCATCTATGAAGTGGTGTTAGGTTCTTCCATTATATCAAATATATTAAGGTTTAATTAAAGGAATGCAAAAATAATTTATTAAAATAATAACTTTCATTTAAATTGCCATAAAAAAGTCGAATTAATGTTTTTTTGGAAGATATTCACTTGAGACTAACTATTCGGCTTTTGCAATTGAAATATAACAGTTGAAATCTGGTTCGTTTGGTTTATGCTAGTGCAAGAAAACGCCACTTAAAAACCAACAATATGAAAGACATATTTAAAGTCTTTCAGTCCTTCATACTCAAACATAAACAACCACCATAAATGCCTTGCACAATCAAATACATCCTCATAGAATGTGAAGAATATGCTATTGCGAGAAAGTGCCAACTAAAAACCAACAATATGAAAGACATATTTTTCCAATGGTATTAATCAAAATGTCATTGTTGACTCGAACCCGCGTACTAAGGTTCCGAAGTCAGATTACCCATCCACTGGGCCACGTCGAATGTGTTTAGAAACTATAAAATGAGGTTCATTAAAGATTAATAAAATGCATAATATTCTGTAAACGCAAAATCAAATCCAAACTAACAAATCTGCACCTTTTAAGAACTAAGATGTATGGTTATAATCTATATAATCATACTCTAGTGCTTGGGCAGCGACGGTGGAGCATTGGTAGAAGCTCGGGCTGTGAGATCGTGTTACGCGAGTTCAAAACCATTACTTTCAC